>JAOXYH010115709.1:0-10404 GCA_028566455.1 Botula fusca
TTTAAAGATACAGTCAAACTTCAATTGCTTGAACACCCAAGGGACCATTGAAATCAAGTTCATCTTACAGGGGTGTTCATTGAGGTTATTTTGCATTCAAATCATTTGATGGGACTTTGAGTTATAACTGACGTCTGAATCCTTCAAAGTTCTAGTAAAACTTCCTGGAAAAATATGTTGAATTGTATGGATCAAGCATAGTACAAAATGGATGAAACATTAAAGATATTTTGAAAAATCAGGACACAAAAATAGGGGTGGTCAGATGTTGTTTCTTGCATGTTCCATGTATCAAGATCAAAGTATAGTGTAGACTTACATAAACATTAACTTTCATTTTGCTCTTTCCGTTTTTTTTTTAGTAAGAGATGTTCCTATTTTAATTGATGAAAAATAGCATGACTTTGCCAATATCTCATAACAGACTTAAATTAACCTTTGTCACATTTTCAATGGGGACATAAGTATTATCATATAGAAATCCCTGTGTGGATCTCTTGTTCTTCAACCCCTATATTATGTCTAATCCTTTGTTAAAAGAGAAAGTTGTAAAAGAATTGTTATGGAATTTTCACACCGGGACGTAAGGCTTCACAATGGAATACTACAATAAAACTATAGGTTAAAAAGGGGAAGAATTTGTCACAATCGTAACACAGTGGGGGGAATAAAATGTTGAAAAAAATAAATAAAAGTGAACGTTTTTCAATTTACTTGTTTGTAGGGTGTTTTTCGCCAGTTTTTTGTTGTCTGAAGTGATAATTATGATGGTGACAGGGGAGATAAGTGGTTTGATTGTTACAGGTATAATAATTAACTTGGGTAATTTTCACATTTTAAGTAAATTTAAAACTATCAGATTTTCTGACATAAAACTAAAGATTGACATGAGCTTTTTCTTGCCCATTGCATTTGTCAGTAATGATATGATACACAGACAATTTTTTCCTCTTTCTTTCCTGATGAATGAAATAATGATCTCTGCAAAAGAACATTGATATTTATGATATAACAAAGTTGGTTTTGTTCAAATAGTTTGATTTTTGTAAGAAAAACAAATCCGCTGTCATTGTATGGTCAGATGAAAATCATTATTATTTGTTTCATAAAATTTTGAATATTCCAAGTACTGTAAAAGTATTAATTTTTGCGGTGTTCTCATTCTCAATAATTTTGCTATGATTTTCTGCAAAAATTAATACCAGCAAATTACTTGTTTTTACTAAGAGATAACAGTAATTACTTTATAACCTTGAAAAATTGTACAGGCAAACATGTACAAAATTTGAATTCCATGAAAATTGGAATCAGTGTAAATAAATTACATTTACAGTAACCAGAATGACTTACAATATCTATTACTTTGAGTAAAATTGCACTGCTAAGCACAAACTAACCAGTGTTTGTTAGATTTTTAGCAAAGAATACCATTCAGATTGGACCATCTTGACCTTGAAATGAGGTGTGGGGTTGTGCTCATTTTTGAAGGCCTCTGTGTAACTTTAAGATGAACAGCAATAAAGCACAGTCCCTTTCGTTTTATTGGGTGTTTTCAAGGTTAATGAAGAGATTTTGTGTTATAGACAATTACTCCATATTCTTTCTACAAAAATGTTTTAGACAGGCTTTGAGTGCATGTGTTGAATATTTGGTCTCATGAAGCCATGTTTGGTGTTGCAAAGAGTTTTCCATTAAACCTGTTGGAAACTCCAAATAGATTTCCCAGACGATTTTTAGTAGAATTTTAGTGGAGATTTATTTGAAATTTAATTGTTAAGCATTAAGTATCAGGGCACTTCAAAGTTTAGTGACATCATTATATTATGACAATCACAGTGCCACATCTGACTTGTATTTTGTACACAGTTCAGTGGGATAATAGATATATGGGTTGGATTTTTGTATTTGTATAGAAAAATTAAAGCTAAAATCAGTCTAAAAAATATTTGAAAATACATTTTTCATCCATTTTCTTTATCAAAAACCTTAATCTGATATCTTTACAAGTACTTGATGTTGGAGATCTTCAGTTTAGCCCCAGGACAGTTGTTTTGTAAGCTAGGATTAAGTCGTACATCCATGACAATAGGCTTTATGACTTTGATAGTCCTTACTACAGCCTACTTAATCCATCTGGAACCAGATTTTCAAATTTTATATTCAAAAATGACATTTTGATGTTTTTTCACATTAGGACACTATTGAACAACATATCTTGGAAAATTAAAAATAGATTTTTTTTCTGGAAATTTAACAATTATGTGTGTACATGACATTTTCATGGGTTTACACATGTTTTTATGGGGATACAATAATTTTTGAAGATTTTACAAGATAATTTTGAGAAACAATAGATATTTTCTTGTGACATTTTCATGTGTGATTTCATGTCTCCAAATTGTAATAAACAACAATACATTTTACAGCATGTGATAATGACGATCGTTACTGATGACATTTTCATTAACATTTCGTTACTTTTTAAACTTCCTCCATATATGAATATAAATTGAGCAAGAAATGATTGCGGTAATTTTGATGATAGGTCATCGCGGTGTAACACTAAGTCATGGTTTTCAAATTCATGAAGAGATGTACAGCGCAAGGTAAACTTTTAAACTTTTTCTTAACTTCTTCATAACTAGTTAAAATACAGAATGGCAAGTTTTGTTTGCGTCTGAAAATGAATATCAGAAAATTAAATGGGTCACTGAAGGAATCAACTATTAACATAGGTAAACTTTGATAAGTTTTATCTTTTTAGCTTTATACTGGCCAGAGGCCAGGGTGAGCCTCTAATTTTTTCAAAATTTATTTAATGAAGAAATTAACATGTAGTTTTTATAAATTGGAAAATGTAACTGATTGAGCATGATATGAATTGTTTAAGACATAGTCACATGATATTTGTAATGAAATTTTTTTGCAAGTTTTGAAATATGTATGTGGAAAAATGTCCATGTTTCTTTTTGGAGCACTGAAAGAACAAAGAACTATTTTTCTTTCTACAATAAGACAAAGGCTATGTCGAAAAAACAGCAACATGCCACTTTCATGTGGTATTTTGTCAACATTGTACTTCCAGTTCAGATCAGATGACTGTCATATGTTTATTCAGGACCCATTACTCTCATTATAATGTCTCATTAACAGTTATCATGGAAGTCTTCCCACTTATAATGGCACTGTCTTTCCTTTATTCACACATGCAAATGTTCCTTTAGATCTTGTCAGGCATTCATGCAGAGTTTCTTTGAAATTAGCTCAAATCAATGATTTGCTTTTAATGGGCATTTCTTCTTATCTCTTTATCATTTGGTTCATTTTTAGATCACTAAAATATAAAATTTCAACAAACTTATAATGCTTGATTAACAACTTTCATTTCTGCTTTTCTGCATGATTAGGTTCATAAGATGGCAGCCTATGATCTTCTAAGCAGATTCCTGTATCCAGTTTTAAGAGGATTCTCAGTTAAAAAATAAAAAAAAAAGCAATGATTTTTTTTCCTCATGAAGAAAGAGCTTCATAAAAAACTGAATAAGAACTCTAAAAAAGAGGCACTGTTGCTGTTTGCAGATTGTTTCTAAAATTAATTTCACATAGTTCAGTATAGGGACAAATTGAGGAAAGTACGACTTCAAAAAGGTTTTGAAATGAACCAGTTTTAACAATACAAAAATAAAACTCGTTTAAAATATCAAATCATTATATTGTTGGTCAGGAAGAGTCCTGTGTTTTGTGACAGTAAATGGATTGCTCAAACTGTTGCAATTTGTAACATAGTGAAGTACATTTTTTTTTTTGCCAATGATGGATGATTTTAGATCATATTTATAAAATACCAGATGCTTTTTCTAACATTGTTATTAAATATTTTATAATGGCAGGTGTGTAAAAAACATGACATTTCTAATTTTATCCAGTGTTAAATTGCATTGTCTTTGATGGCCATCCACGGAAACTGTTTGGAAAAAAATGTTCCTTTCATAAAACATGATCAGATACTTTGTTATAGTTCCAGTTGTCAGGTTAATGAGGAATGTGATTAAAGAGATCAGAGTCCATAAAGTAGAAATGTTCACAGTTTAAATGATGATGCCATATTTGTTGGCATGGACTGGTAAAAGGTAGAACAATTGGCCTGTATTAAAATCATTCTACAATAGAAAACAAGTGGTGTATAGGTGCTTACCCTTGCACATGTCTTTCAGGATAATGTCTTTTTCTTTATTATTCCATCATATTTAGATTTTTGTACTTTTTATTCCATAGAAATTTCCTCTTCAATGACTTTTCTAATTGTTTAATTGACCTGCTGAAGAAAATAACGTCTTTTATTTGTCTCTATTATTCCATGTCATTTAGATTATTGTACATTTTATTTCATAGAAATTTCCTTTTCAATGACTTTTCTAATTGTTTAATTGACCTGCTGAAGAAATTACAAAACTTGACAAGTAGGGGAAATTAAGTAAATCTTTCAAGCATTCACTGACTATGTACCTACAGTAAAACTCGCGATGTTTTTGGACTGGTAAAAGTTAAAAATCTGCTATTTTGAATTTTTTTCCTATAAGCTTTATTCTATAGCCTAGAACTTCCCCATTCAAAACTCATATTGTCTGGTTCAAAAAATGAGACGGTTGGAATATTGTGGTTTTATGTTTTATTTGACGACGAAGTAAGTTTAGTATCTTATCAAAAGATCTTTGAAAATTTAAAACAATAAAGGGAAAAATGTAAAAAAAAATCTGTTACACGGACTGAGGTGTGAAGACAGTAGAATGAACTGTCTTTGACCCTACTAGTAATAATTCATTCAAAAATCTATGGATTTCACAAATTTTGGTTATAACGAAAAATTTTCGTCCATTGAAGTTCATTATAAAGGAATTTAGTGTATTGATGTGGACACAGAAATATGTACTAACGTATGATACTGGCTTTGAAAAATAAATTCTGTTCTGGTAGAGGTTAGGCACTTCAACCCTATGGAGTGCTTGTTCATGGCACCCACTAGAGATCTCAACAAGTGGCAAATTTTCCTCCCTTTTGAAGAGTTTTCTTTCAATTTTTTGAATGACTAGCGAAAATGTGGTCAGGTGTTTACTTCTTACTGAAACAAGATGTCAAGCATTCTGATTTTTTGTTTTGTTTTTATGACATTTGAAATTGGAAATTGTTGAAAATACAGCATAGAGTTCACTATATTCATAGTTTGATCATTCAGTTTTAAATGAATCGTTTAAATTTGAAATTTCATCCAAAACTGAAGTGTTTTCCAATTTTGAATTGTAGAATTTGACAGATATTTTGTTTTCTAACAAAGCATGAAATTCTTTCAATAAAATTTATTTCATAACAGAAGAATAAAGAAAATTTTAAAATGAGAATTTGAAACCAGTGAAAAAACAACAGATGGTAGTTCATTGAAGGTATCACTTACACCTTGACCAGGTAGATGAACCAGTTAATTTACCTGGTCAGGTAAACCTTTGATGATGCTATTAACCTGTAATAAAATTAAATACAGATCAAAGATTTACGGCCATGTAATGATACATGTAATACCCGAACACTTTTATTATATCCTAACCAGCAGCATGCTAGGGACTTTTATTGCCTCCTCCCAAATACAAGAGTTTAGGGGAAATTTAGGATCCCATTATATTCTCACACCTTTAAATTGCAGGTAATAATTTAGGCCTTTGTTCAGTAGCAGGAATTCTCTTTGATGTATGGAGATTTTATTATTTTGCCATTAGGGAATAACCAATTTTTATGGCATTCTTTAAGGAGTTCATATTATTATCATGATCATAGGATCAAAACATCTTTTGTTTATTCCAATTGACTCTTATGCAATTTTCACAGGTAAAAAAGTAATAAAATTTATATTGCATCTTAAAATGAATCAAATTCCCTTATTCTTACAAATATATTGTCATTTTATTCGCATGCTTTTATTTCTGACCAGTTAAGTCTAATAACAATTAGAAACTGAACTGATCAGAATTTCAGTTGAAGAAATATCTCACTTGTTCAACCTTTCAAGACCTATAATGTTTCACAATAATTGGATGTGAAATAAATCTACAAATGAAATGCAGTAAATAAAGAAAATAGACCATAGGGTTTTGCATGGCTATAGAATCTCATACTTCAGCTGAAATGGCATAAAAAACCTGCAGAGTTCAGAAACCACATTGTGTAACATTAAACCTTGACTGTCCATCTGGATTTCTTGGTCATAACACCCAATAGTTCAAAGTTGATGATGGTATCACTTCTGTGACATTTTAATTACAATGTCAATTTAAATAATTACAATTAGTAACCATGAAATTATTTTATATTGTATAGTTCTGTCCTAGCCCAATTTACACAGTACCAGGCTCTACAACTTGGAGTTTGAACTCAAACCGAGGTGCTTTCAAAAGGTTAACATTGCTGTCTTAACAAAATAAAGAACTTTAACTCGTTATTTTCATTTTAATGTTAACATTTCAGAATGAAACATGTTTACAATATCTTTCATTAGAGTCATTAAAGAAAAAGTAAGAAGAGATTTAAGTCCCAAATTAAGTGATTATCTGATATATCCAGGGGCCTATCATGTACACCACAATGTACCAAAAACTAGTTATTCAGCAGTACATTTCTTTGATTTTTTTTCTCAAGTTTAACTTTAAAAAGGTGTAAAGATTAACCAGTTAACAATCTTGTTTTCTCAGCTCTTTTGATCATTGTCTTCAGGAAAAAGTGTTAACAAGGGGATTAACAGTTCACAGCACCAGCAGGTCTTTTACTTGTGAAAAAAAAAAAGAGATGTGAACAAATATTGGCTCTTTTCCCAAAAAATTTAAACTTTTTGTGAAATTAGATAGATACTAAAGACATGAGACAATTCACAGTATACATTTAAGGCTTTGCTTTAACTTTAGACTCTGAAGTTGGATAATTTTCAGAAAACTGTGGTTAAATGTTACAGTTCTTGAAACTATGCTGCTGTATGACTTTCAGGGGAAAAATTCACAATTCATAAAAGGTGCAAAGAAATCATATTATAGATATTATAAGACTCTAGTTTTCCACTTCAGTTTGGTAGTATATGGATTGAGGAAGACACTTATAAAACAATTATAATGTCTCTGATACATATAATCTCCTAATATTAACACATTATAAGATCTAAATATCTTTAAAAAGTAAGAGGATAAGATAGACGATGTGATAAAAGCATTACCAATTATGAAAGTGTGATTTTAACAATTTCCTGGATTTAGTTTGTCCATATGTTTGAGAAGTTAGTGTCTAGTCTTAGCTTGTGAAACCATAACTGGATGTACAGGTGATATCTCTCACCTTTCCCTTTGATCTTTAATACATGTAATTAAAGCTCATTAATGAATGCAGAAGTGTGCCTGTTGTCTCTTTACAGTTTGTACAGTAATATCTGGAAGTGTGCCGGTCATAAAAATATTTGGTCTAGACATGGCTTCAAGTTTTTGTTAAATTAGTAAAACAACACACTGAGTAGCAACCAAGTTTGTTGAAAATTAATAACTGGTCTATTCAAAATGCTATATTTCTGTTTGAAAGGTGTTAACAATGCAAAAGTTTTGTGAAATAAAGATTATTGTATTGAAAAATAGTTGACCCTGGTCAAGAGATACAAAATTCAATTCCATTTTATGTAGAAATAAAGTCTTTTGAAATAAGTATCACCTAAATCTTTTAAATCTTCCATTTTCCATGATTCAGTGTCAGAAAGTGATGATCTTATAGTTTATGAAATGAAAAACTTCAAAAAGTGTAATTGAAGCCCGCCTCCTCTTAGTCCTTGGTTAAATAAGTGTACAGATCTATTAACTTATAAATAGCCAAGGACCCAGTGTCCTTGAAATGGGTTAAAGTTTTTGAAAAAAAACTTTCAAGATCTTTTTGTGTTACAAAGTTGACAAGATAATTTTGTGCTAATATAAACACCTTTATTTAAGAGCATTATTGTTGAAAAATCCCAAAACAAGACCCAACCACAGTTAAATGTATAAGGTGAAAAAAAAAATGAACAAAACTAGAAATGATTTTAGACGAGCTGTTACCTTGAAATGCTGAAATTCCAGAATTGTCGAGCAGGAAGAAAATTCAGAAAGGGACCTTTATGGCATTGTTATTTTGTCTGCATCAGCAGTGAAATGTTTTCTAATGAGGGGGTTTGGTGTATTTGAGCACTTTCATTTATTAATTATAGCCCCAAATCAGCGGATGTGGGGCCCTATGGTTTTCACTGCTTCTTTCAGTCTGTCCATTAAAAATTACTGTTAGCACTCTCTGTTCTGTATTTGTCTATGGATTTCAACCAAATTTATGCTGAAGGTGTATATTGGTAATATCTTGATCAGATTTGAAAAGAAGTGATGGCTAATAATTTTTGTGGGAGTTATTGCCCTTGCCTTAGTTTGTTGCTATTGATTTCTTGTTAGTGCTCTCAATTCTACATTTCTCAACAGATTTCAACCAAATTTATATGGAAGGTGTATACAGGCTAGCTTTAATTGAGTGAGAAAATGAGTGCTGCCAAATAATTTTTGTGGGAGTGATTGCCCTTTGTTCCCTTTCAAAACCCCTGTTGCGACTTCGTCTTGTTTTTTCTCCGGAGTTTTAGGGGTTTTTTTTGTTTTTTTGTTTTTTTATAAAATTCAAATGGCATGATCATCTTTGCATCTTCTTACATAAAGATTGGATATGAAAAAGATTCAGGAACCAAAGGTATAAAGTGATATGGAAAATAAATAATCAGATTTACAGATTATGTAAAGGGGATGGGTGTTAAAATCTAATAATGGAAGGAGTCTAAATTTAACCATTTATACCATACTGGCCAAGTTTCAAATGATCATACTCTCTGATTCTCAAGAAGGTTAGGCACATATTACTTGAACTTTTCTTATATAATCCTTACTTAGTCTTTCAAAGGGTGATATCTATTATTAAATTTGTTCTGTATGGTCCTTTCTTTAGAATTTAATCTGCTGAAGCATTTGTTTCCATATATGATTATAAAGAAGGATGTATGGTTTGCTTATGTTGTGTAAATATTTATTGAATATTATTTTGAAAAGGATGTTCCCTGTTTACATATATAGGTGTCAATGTGTTTTTTACAATAACCCTTTTTTGCAGTCTTGGTCCATATAGAAAATATTCAGTTTTAGAATGATGATGGATGAAAATGGTTCTGGACACCATACTATCATACTTGTAATATGAAGGTGGCAGTTAATACTTCATCACTTTTACTGTTATATATCTGCATGAAAAAATCTTAATTTAAATGTAAATTTTTTTTCTCATCTTTTGAAGATTATCCATATTTAGCCTTATTAGTACAACACTGCAACATCCAAAATTTTCAAACTTGATAGTATCATTTTATGTAGCAAAAATTTTATAACTACTATTAATTTATATTTTTAGGAGATCTGTTGAAGAACTTAATTATCATAAATGTGTATTCCCATTGAGTTGTTTTAGTAGCAATTTACACTGATTGTTGAAGAAGACCTATGTCTAGCCATGGCTTGTGCTGCCTTTGGTTGAGTAGAAGTCCCCCATATGGTCACTTCTTCTTTGATGTTTCACACCTGTAATTAGTACCTTAATTAGGGTTTTCACAACAATAATGAAAGTGTGCCCATCATAAAAATATCATTTCTAACTGTTTTAGGAAGTCTAGACTCAGATTAAAATTTCTGACTAATAATTTTGTTTATCATAAAACAAAATTATAAAATTGTTTGGATCTATTGAGATATCTTGTTGAATTGTAATATTGTATAAGAAAATTTCTAATGAAATAAAAGATTATTGTGGTGTTGGAAAATGATAGAAAAGGTGTGAAATTGTAACAAATAGAAACTCAGTGTGATTTTTCTTCTGTCTAGTCATAGCTTGCATGTATGGTCTGACCCCATAAACTTTTTTGTGAAATATTTTGAGTAATTAAAGTTTACAGCCTTGTCTCGCAGAGTTGTTTAACAAGCAATCCAAAATTTTCACATAAGCTTGTGTAGGGTTTTGAATAAAAAAAAATGTTTCATATCTTACAAGAATAAAGGAATGATTGAAGCTAACATATAGGATGTAACATTACTGTGAAGATGCTTGAATAATGGAATTGTGAAATTACTGCAGAAACATATAAGACATATTATAATTGTCTTTGATTACTGTGAAGTGGGGGAGAAACATAATTTTCGTGATCTGTAATTAGGGTATTTTTAATTCTCATGACCTGTGAATTATACCTCTTATATTCACTGTGATTTGTGAAAATCACAAAATTGGCGAAATTTCGGTGTATTTTTATTTGGATTTTTATTTTCTGAGATTTGTGAC
>JAOXYH010115819.1:0-10403 GCA_028566455.1 Botula fusca
TATCCCTGTGTCCCCATCCCATTTTTCATTTCATCATCATTTCATGTTCATTTTATCATCCATTTCATGTTCATCGCTCGAATATAGCTGAAATATTGCTGCTTGGGCGTAAAACATCAATCAATCAATCAATCAAATCGAAGTCGACCCTTGGCGTTCTTGTGCAAGTCTTTTTTTCTTATTTGACCAAGGTAAAAAATATGAATTTAAAGGCCAAGCCCATGCGTAAACGAGTACAACATCATCACCTGAGAGATCATTTCAATTCTAATAATACAATATTCTGGGGTTTTTTGTTAAGACAGACTCTATGCCATGATTCTAGTGTTGCCATTTTTCCTTGAAAACTTTTCCGAATTTGAACTACAAATTTGACAAAACTAACTTTTATGTCAGATTTCTTTCATAATTAAAATTGTACAGTAGTAAATTTTATCTAAAGATTTTTATATATAACGAGCGTTCAAAAACTGTCTGTTTACATTGTGAGGTCATAAAATCTCTTGTGGGCTATTGTCATATTTCACAAGTGTCAAGCGTGTTGGTATCAAGTATAACGTGGTTTGATAATTAAAGGTCGTCATATTATAAAAATGGTCTAGCCTGTAGATGAAAGGATATTATTGAAGCAATAATTGATACACCTTGGAGTATAACTTAACATTAATAGTATGTTTTTTTCTAATTAAAGTCCTTTTTTTTTACACCACGTGTAGTAACATGTATCTCACATGTGTCAGGTCATTTATTTGTAAACTGGAATGTATCAGATATACATTATGTTAGCCAGTATATAACTTAAATGTTATCTTACAACAGCACAACAAGCTACAGCAAGATCAGCAAAAAAGTTCCAATGAAATTGAAAAAATGTGGCACACAAAATTAGAGAGAATCTGTAATAATGCCTCCAAATCGGTATAGTATATTATGTGTATAGTGTTTGGCATGTTGTACATTGTTTTGTGATATAAACTGTTTAATTAGAAATTTAACAATATTACCAATCATACAGATTTTCCAAATGTTGAAATTTCATGAATTACATGTACCTATGGCTACTGGAATTTACAATTTTTTGGTTACAATATATTAAAAAAATACTTTGACATGGGGACGGAAGCCGGTTCTGGATTTTATTTCAGTCAGTACAAATTTGCCATTCTTTAAAGCGTGAACATGACGTATAGACGCTTTATTGGAAATACCCTTGACAGCGTATTCCAGTTTTAGAATGTGAAAGTTTCTCAGACGCTTCACCTCAATCTTCAGGTGGTTCGAAAGAAACTCAGGTAGTCTGATGATCATGTGAATTTTAGATTGTGAAAGCAAGCAAAGGTTTCTTTTAAAGCAAAGAGGAGCTTAAACATAAATTAATTGGTCCGTCAGTGAGACCAGTTGAGAAAAAATTTGGGTTGTCCATCAACAACTTTATGATAGGTTAACCGGGAGTTTCAAACACTGATGTACAAATGTAGTCCATTTATCACCCAATTACTTTCCATGGTCAACTGGCCCCCCAGAAATTTTACACACCTCTGGCCAGTGCTTTAGTAAACCCCTGTAGTATTGCTTCAATGCACTTATAACTTTTAAATAACAATTCATAGTCTTGTTTACATTTACATACAAATTCTACTTGATACTATTACTCATAATGTATGCAAGCATATCAAACAAATTAAATGCATTTGTTTGTAGACTGAGGAGAGACATACAGATAATGTAAAAGTAGCACCAAAACTGCTCCCAGCGCTAGCCTCAAGAGAATTTTCAAAACCTGATTGTGATCATGATGCATTTTTGGAAGGGTATGACATCAAATTTTAAATTAGCTTTATTAATAAAGAATGTCAAATAAAATTGCAGCTGTTTTGAATGAAATATCTATTATAGATAGATAAAAAAAACAGTTTAAAATTTTCTTGAGCTTATGGTTCATGACCTTTTCATCAGTTTAGTTTGGTAGTCAAGTAACAATGACAATGTACACAGCGTTACAATGCAGCATTTACACCAACAGTAAGGCAACAACTGAAAAAGATAGAGTGGGTGGAGTTCAACAATACTAGTACCGTCACTTAAAAATTGCATCGTAACGTATAGATAAACATGTACCACAAATGTATCATGACATATAGATACACACCGACTTATGATTTCTTAACTTGATGAAGGGCATTTGTCTAAATGTTCTTTAAAACATTTTGATGTGATAAAATAGTCAAATATTTTTGGATATAGTAAAGAAGAGTATCTAAATTCTGTTGATACCAGAATTGTTCAATTCTGGTAGAAAATATTTGTTCCAGAATCGTCTCCAGAATTATCCAGAATTGCAGATTCTGGGAAAGTCTGGAATTCCAGAATTTATGAAAGAAAGCAATCCCTCCTAGTATTTACTAGAATTCCTGATTCTGGAAAATCCTGGACAATTTTAGAAATCCAGTATTGTCAATCAATCGTTATTTTTTGAAACAACGTTCTGGTACAACCACAATTGCAGATTCTGGAAAATTCTCGAAGATTTTGGAAAATTCCCTTACACCAGAATCTATGATTCTGCTGTTCCAGAATTGCAGATTCTTGAAATTTCTAGGATTCTAGAATTTTTCGTAACCAATGTATAAAAGCGTCAATTCTTTGAGACTCTCATTGCATCTGCAAAGCAAAATCATTTTGTCATATTTTCTTAATAACAGGAATTTCTGCTGTTGTATCATTTCCGATTTTGATTTACCTAAAATCATTATATTTGAAAGAATGCGTAAAGTGTCATGCTGTTGCAGTACATGCTTCTTTAGGTGCAAGCTAAACAAAACTCAAATTTAAGCAATTTTATTCTTCAGTATTTCAAATTATAATTTTTCTGACATCTGAACTCTGTTTTCATTATAATAGTAAACATTCAAATCAACAGTTAAGTTTACTTAATTCACTATTCTAGTTTTTTTTTCAGAATGCCATCTTAAAGATTCTGTGTTTTCTAGAATTGCCGTCCTAATGATTCTGTTTTTTCAACAACTGCCCCTTTACAATTATAGAATATTCAGAATTATATAGGATTTCCATAATTATTGACTACACATTTCTGGATTTTTAGAATTGTAGAAATAAAAATGCTGAAAATTCTAGAATTGTTTATTTTACAATTCAGTTATTTCCAGAATACCACTTTGCAATTTATACAAAAAAAATACAATTCTGGCTATAATTCTTGTACCAGAATATCATGTACTGTTATTAATTATTGACACAATTAGGAAATCATGACAAAGTCGTCAATGCAAAATGTAATCAGTCGAAGAAAGTGTTCTAAAAATGCTTTTATTTCCTTTTTAGAGACCAAGTTTTCATACTGCATCAGGGAGTAACTTTAGGAACTGGAATTGTTGTGAAAAATCAAGACAAGGAAAATGACCCTGAAGGTATGAATTTATGTCACATAAATCTTTTATTATAATATATAAAAAGCTATCTCTCAATAAACAAGACAGTTTTAATGGCTTTGAACAAAATGGCTGCTAGACTAAAAATAGAAAAAAGGGAGAATGAATTTTTAAAATATTCTGAAAGTATTAAGTCAAACTTGCCTTGACCGCCTCGGTGGTGTAATGGTTAGCGTCCTCGCCTCGAGTGCAGAAGGTCGTGGGTTCGATCCCCGGCCGGGTCAAACCAAAGACATCAAAATTGGTATTTGCTGCTTCTCCGCTATGCACGCAGCATTAAGGAGTAAGAGCAAAGACTGGTCGGCCCAGAGTCAGAATAATGTGTCTTGGTAAGGTGGCATGTCTTCCTGCGGACTGTTACCTTGTGAGCTAGCACGTTAAAAATCCGACTCAGCGTGTCGGTCTAGTACAAAGCAGGATTCATTCATCATCACTCATAAATATGCTCTCGTCCTGAATATGCATGAAATATTTGCCACTGGACGTTAAGCAATCATTCAATCAATCAATCAAACTTGCCTTGAATAGTCTTTCCATGGTCTTCCTAAAATTGTGTCCGATAACCAAGACCTCTAAAAAAATGGCTGGCAGCCAAAAAATAATGAAAAAGTGCATGTGGGTGATTTTACTATGCTTATCTGAGCCAAGCTTTACTTAAACTATCCTTGGATGGTCTCTTTCCAAAATTTTGTTCTGCATTTGGGAACTCCAGGGACTCCAACCAAGATGGATGTCGCAGCAAACCTAAATTGTAGTTGAACATAGCTACCTACGCTATATGAGAAATTATCATTTTTTTCATCTGGTACTCTTAACTTTAGTGGAACGGTTCCTTGATGGGATCCATTTGACTGTTGTGTCCAATGTCTCCACCTGCCAACTACGCCAAACAGTTTCGCTTAGGACCCTAGGGAAAAATTTACAGTTTAAAAGCCTTGAACTACTTGCTCAATTAGAACCAAACATTGGTTGAATGATTCCTATGTGGGTCTTTTTATAACCCTGGAAACAAAGTTTGGGAGTATATAGGAATCACCCTGTCAGCTGTCAATCTGTCCATATACCTTGTAAACACATCTCCTCCTAAACAGTTAGATGGATTTCAATGAAACTTCACATGAACATTAGACACTATTTTAATGTGCATACTGGAAGGAAAATCATGTCAACACATTCGAAGGGCAAATAACTCAACTTGAAGTTTTGAATTTGAATTGAGTGGGAGTGGGGGGTTTCCTTTAGTGAGCTCTACTCAGTAATTCTAGTTCAGAATTGTGAACAATGACCTTATGGCTGCCTCGGCCAAATTTACTTTAATATAGGACCCTACAGGTAAATAAATAAATAAATATCTTCTAGTCTTAAAAGTTCATATACTATTGGAACCAAAGTTAAATCAAATGGGTTTAGTGTAAACTTTGAATTGGCAACTTTATGCCAGATGAGCGATACAGGATTTTTAAAATAAAATTATATAAACAAATCACAATTTATTATACTTAATTGTCAATGATCATGATTGTAGGCTTATTTTGTGAAGTAGTGTTGCACAAAAAAAGAAGTAATCCACTTGATGAAAAGGAAATTTACTTACCTAAGCAAACAGAAACTGGTGCAACAAATTTCCAAGAAATCAAGGTATAAATTAATCTCAAACTTCAGAGGGACAATGTAGAAGCCATGCAATTTGGAGTTTATTATTTTCCGGCACCAATTGTAGATTTGATTGTTGCGAATTTAGTTTAAATAAGCGGAGCCAGTAAATGGATATTTGCAACCATCGAATCAAAATTGATGCATGCAAATCTTCAAATACAAAAGACTTACATTTTAGTTCAGTTTTATTGTATAAATACAATGTATAATTTCATATCAACTTAGTTTAAAATGCTTTACTGTCATTTAAGGTTTCTTTTATCAAATGTTCATTTAATTTTTCAGGAGAAAGAAAAACTATTTTGGAAGAAAGGAAAATTGATGAGACTAGAAAAAGGTAGTTATTTATAGATTTATTCAGACCATGATTGTATGTATTGTATTTGAATCCCCAGTGAACCATCAGTGGTGCATATACATGTAGATTAAGTTGACACTCTCATAAGAATAAGCTTGATATGAAATTTGCTGATACAACTTTACACAGAAAATAACTATGAATTGCATGAATATTTCAATACTTCAATTTATACCCTGCCATGACCTATGAACATGTGAATGTGGTTGACACATACTGCAGTGAATGCGAAATATTGTCGGACCGACGAACAAGTCAAGTAAAATGACTGCCGGTCCGGTAAAACTTAAAGAATTTCCGGACCGATTGTCCGGTATTGTTTCACAATTATATGCTTTATATAGAAAACATGTTTGAGATTTTCCCTCATTCTTATGGTCGTTTCCGGTTATATACGATCATTTCATTGGTCGTTTCAAGGGAGTCTCTCAAAGAGGTTTTCTGCTAATCAAAATGTCCAGGCGGTTGTCAACATCAACATCGATCGGAGATTCTGTTAACATGTGAAACCAACGATTGTGTGGATGCTGATTGCATGGATTCTAATAAATTTCAGTTCAAGGAAGTATAGATTAGAACTTCGTAGGAAATAATCGAGGACAGGTTGAACAAAAATATCAAACTCCCATCTCTTGATTCAGGAACTAAAAATGTGAAATGAATGTTATCATCATTTTTAATTGCGAATATTAATTGTTATATTGGCAAAACGGGAAAAAAGTTGGTAAAAAGCGGAAATATGAATGAACATTAAACATATTAAAATTATCATTTCAAAAAAATTACGTATTTATTTCAAATTTAGGTAACTTTTAGCATTTGCAGCAACTTTTGATTATTCTGCATCTAAGATCTGATTCAGACATGATCTCATCCAGTTTTAGAATAAAGATTCATCTATGCCTCACTTTTCAGTATTGATAACCACTGCACTCTTATAATTAGCAAAAAAACCTATTATTTTCTAATAATTGCTCGAAATTCAAAGCAACAAACAAGCTGTTCGGCCTAAAATCTTGAATAAATTTTGTTTCGGTCTGGTAAATTCATTTGGTTTACCAGACTGAATGTCCTGTAAAAATTTTACAATTTCACGATCACTGATACTGTTTTATTCTTGTCTTCTCTTCTAATGATTAGATGGTGTCAATTGAAACTGTATTTTCATTTCAGTCAAAAAAACAGTCAAAAAGTCAGTAGCAACAGCAGCCCCTGAACCAAAAACAGCAGGTATGAAATAAATAGATGTGCATTTAATTTATAAAGAAAAGTACCCTCTAAATAGATAGTTAAAACATTCACAACTTTTTCAGTAAAACATTTTTGGCAATGTCTTATATTGTTTGTTCAATCAAATATGAAGCTCTCTGTATAAAAAAAAATGTTGCCCTTTCTAGATCAATGTGCATACTCAGGCAATGCGTCTCCAACAGGCACAACATATCTCTTTGTCCGCAGTTTAAATTCGTGTCTTCTCTTTTCAGATTAAATGGATTTAATTTAACTTTTTTTAAATTTCAGTCAAAAAGCAGGTAACAAGGCCCGTGGCACCAGCTGTCCCTAAGCCGAAAAAAGGTATGAAAATAAATACATTTTTGGGAAATAGCTATCTTCATCACTTTTTTCTCATGGTTTGTGAATGATAATGGGTATGCCGTTTTATAAGTAAGGTCTCTTTTACATGGAAATTAGTAACTCCTGACTATTCTGTCATGGTCCACAGTTAATGTGGAATTTTTGTGAAGAGTTACTGCCAAGGTCAGTGTCATCGGAACACCTTATAGTATATCATTGAAATTTGGTATGCAGTTAATTTATAAAGTCTTATCTCATTTCCATGTATATTATTAACTCTCAGTCTGATGACTTTCATTTTTTTTCTGGTTTTTTCACAAATGTCTCATATTGAATTACTTCAATACTCAGGCAATGCGTCTCCAACAGGTGCAACATATCTTTGTGTCCAGAGTTTAATTCTCGTCTTCTCTTTTCAAATTAATTGGAGAAATTTAATTTCTTTTAATTTCAGTAAAAAAACAGGTCACAGGATCCGAACCAGTAGCCCCAGCTCCTAAACCGAAAACAGGTATGAAAATATATAGATGTACATGTATTGGCAGATATTGTGTTTTGGTAGCAGAAATGATATGCTTAAAGTGTATTGCTGATAATATTAAAACCAGTTCATATGTTGCAGAATTATCAGTATTTTTAATTTGGATTGTTTCTGTTAAGATGCTTTAAAATCGCAAATTAAAGTATGCCTTTTTCTTACTTTCTAAAAAATAAGTGCAATTCCATTTAAGCATTACATGTTCAATACTGATTGTGATAGAGAAGGAACTTTCTATATTGGGACTGTATGCACAGATGTAAAATAAAATTTTTCAGGTGTTTGCACCAGGCAAGATGTATTGAAACTGCCCTAGTGGCAATTTTGAAGTGCCTCATCTGTGTGCCCTATGTGTTTTACTGGAATGACATTTTCTTCATTTAAACAAATGTTAGAAATACCTTTTAAATCTTTAGTTTTTGTGTTGACAGATTATTTAGGTTGAACCTTTAATATATGGTTTGAATATTTCAGCCAAATGCAAGCCCAGCTGGACATACATAGAAGTAGATGATGAAACTGATACAAATTCTGCAGCATCAAGTCAAATAAATTCTAAGAGAACTGTGAAAAAAAAAGACTATTTGATATTTGAATTTGTAAATCATGATGTCGACGTCTTCAAATACAGCATTTACCATATAGTTTGCCTGTGCAGTTATTGATATTTCACCCAATGATCAGCATCATCTCCAGTCTCCATCTACAATAATTTTTGGTCATAGTTTAGCATGGGTCTGTTGTCATAGTTTTAGTTGTTATGGTAATATTAATTAAGTGAACAAATTTGTTTCAGTGCAGTATTTTTTTGTTCCAGTTAAAGGATTAATTAGGGCCCCACATCGAGAGATGGGTGCCCTATAGTTTTCATCCTGTTTGTTCGTCTTTCCACAATTTTCCTGTCAAAGATTTCTCAGCTTCTGCACAAGAGAAAGATTTGATATTTGATATGAAGCTTTTATAAGGAGGATTTGTACCATGATTTCAGATCTACATCTGCCAGACAGCTGAAACTTGGATATCTGTTTTTCAACAATTTTTCTGTCAAATATTTCTCAGCTTCTAGATATACACAATGAAATAATTTGATATTTGGTAAAGATGAAGCTTTATAAGGATGAGTTGTGTGGTGTAAGTTAATTCTAGATCTGCTGGCTAGTCACTTCCTGTTTACCGGAACTTAGATTTCTGTTTGTCAAGAATTTCTCTGTCAAACATTTTTCAGCTTGCAATGGTACAAAATTTAAAGGGAATGTTTTGATATTAATCACAGATGTGGAAAACATATTTCCACCAACATGTTACCTCTGTTTGAAGTTCCTAGAAGCCTTGCCTCAGCAGGGCCCTGCCTGACTCAATTTTCTAGTGATTCCCAAATTTTAACTCAGCCCCGGCCCTTAGAATATACAGGAAGGAAGTGTACATTCCCAGTGCACACAATTTCCAAACTAAATGGACTGGACTCTGAAATTGTAATCATGGGGCATAGGTATCCAGGGATTTTCTGGCCCAGCAAATCCACAAATGTATGCACATATTTAAACAAGGAATAACTTAATTTGTATACAGAAAATTTAAAGTTAAAATCACAAACAGAACTTCACATTCAAATCATCAAATATTCTTCAAACCATATATATAATAGATTAAAATTGGTATCCAGGAATAGTTACTTTAATTTCACAGGATTCTTTTTTTTCAGATTTCACCATTTCATCCAAAAATTCAGGACACTTTCACAAGGTTTTCACGGGGTACAACCTACAGGTTTTTCATGACCTTTTCACTAAATCAATCACGGTGTTGTGTGTCAGTTTTCACGACATTTTCATAGCATTAAAGACCAAGGCATTTGTTCACGGGCTTTTTAGTCACGGGGTCTACAACAATGGGGTTTTCACGACATTAAAGTCACGATGTCATGGTGATAAAATTTCACGACATTTTCACTGTGTTTTCAGGTGGTACGTCTTAACGGCGTTTTCACAGGTAATTTTCTCACGGCTACCCCGTGAAATGTCTGTGAATATGTCGTGAAATTTCCCGTGAACTGCATCAATCAATTCACGACATTTTCACGATGTTTTGTCTTCAAAGTCACGACATTATGCCGTAAAAAATTTCACGGCATTTTCACTGGGTTTTCAGGTGGTACGTCTTAACGGGCTTTTCACAGATAATTTTTCACGGTTACCCCATGAAATGTTCGTGAATATGTCGTGAAATTACCTGTGAATTTCATCAGTCATTTCACGACATTTTCACGATGTATTGTAATAGTAGTGTAAGAGGGCGCCTGCTTAAGTTGATAGATTCCAAAGGTAAGATTTCTTAAGTCAGATATTAACTCTAATCGGGAAAGTCATCAACCTCAGAGCTGTCAATAGGTTTAGTGTAGGGTGATGTTTCGCCAGGAGTTCGTTTGAAGACAAGAAATTAAATAATTCGTTTTCTGTATTGGATAGCTGCATCGTTCTATTTGCCAAATCATCATCAGTAGCCGACGGTGTTGAGAGTGGGGTCTATATTTATTTACTATAGCACAAGCTATTCGCACCAAATCACCTACGCTCTGCAGAATCTTGTTTGGGATCACCTTGTCTAACATACGAAATTGTTTCATCCTGCCATTTGTGCTTTCAACTACCCAGCGCACCTTCATAACAAGGCGGGATTTGTTGGCCTCTTCAACGGAATGCTACTTTTTACCCTTTTTAAGATAAAACGGCATTTGCACTTTACAACCTCTTTCCTCTAAAAACTCTACCGCGTCTGTAAGTCCCTGATCTACAATGCATACATCATCGTTTTGAAACCAATCGTTCGT
>JAOXYH010115930.1:0-10403 GCA_028566455.1 Botula fusca
GCAAGGTATAACCGTATAAAGATTTGGAAGGATTTGTTGGGCAGGTACAGAGAAAACTTCACTTTAACAAATTTTCACACTTTTCCGTTACCATGGCAACGGTGGCCATGTTGAAAATTCCAAAGTTCAAAAGCACATCTACACGTGGTTGTTATCGTTTCCATGAAGTTTCATGACAAGGCCCGGGTCCAACCATCTCCGAGAACTTGGCCGGACAAAAATCTACATTCGGGGTGACATAACTAGCATTTTGCATAACAAAGTAATAATTCATCACGATTATTTTGGGCTGGTTACTAGCATACCTAATCATGTACAGTTGTGAAAATCAATGTATACAATGTACATGTACTGTTGAAAACAAGATCATTTATAGTTCATCGGAGTGGGGTAATTGGTAGGAACTCTTTCCCATTTGGGTGGATGCTCCATAACAGTGAAATTAAGGTTTTTACCTTTTAGTGCTTTCAAATCTCCAAACTTTTGCAAACTTTAATGTTTGCATGCATTTATGAATAATCTTCAAGATTTTCTTCAGCTTACATTATACCTTTGGGAAAAATGTTAAAATTCTCAAAGCTTCCCACATGGAAGACAACATTGTGATTCAAAATAAAAAAGTGATCCAAGATTAATTCATAATCCACAGTCAACCTACACTTTCAAAAGCTAGAGGCTCACCTAAGCCTCTATCGCTCACCTGGTATAGCTGGAAGTTTAAGAGTGTCATTTATTGCAGCTTAAAACAAAGCTACATCTATGTCGGCAATATGAAGAAATTTCAATTTTGGTAATTGAAGTAGGTGGCTGCTTGACCCACTCTGAAAGGGGCAACCCACAGACCACTGTTACCAATTTTGCTTCAAACGTCCCCAGTGGTTTCAGGCGAGACTTTTGCTGAGCTTGACTTCATCATCATTTTTGTTATTCACAGTTTCTCTCTAACTGTTACTGTTATCAATATAATATAGAAAGTACCAAACCATTTACCAATCTCAAAGACAATGGCCAAAAACAACAAAAGTAGTCAAAATTTACATTTCTTTATTACCCGGTAATAACTCGTATAAGGAGTCGTCTGACTACCAGTATTTCAGAGACTTTTCTAGAACTTGACTTGCTGATAATCTTTTTTCTTCACAGTTTCTCTCTACATGTAATTTAGATACTGGCAAAAAACAGGAAAAATCATCAAGATGTATGTTTCACGGCCAATGACTCACATAAAACAAAGTGTGATACATTTCATACCGATTTTAGTGCATTAGATGTGCATATTTTGTAAATTAATTACTTGTCAGCGATGCTAGGGACCAGAACTTTGGAAGACCACAACTGTTACCAAAAATTCATAAAAGCGAGTACATGCCAAAATGACCGAAATAGGAAGCCAAAACAATCTATGGACAGAGCTTTGCATGAGGGAGATGCAAAAATGATTACCATATTTCATGGACCATAAGTCAAGACTTTTTTTCACTTTAAATGACAATTTTATTACCTTTAGCCTATGTAGAAAATGTCAATTAGATCTATAGTCCACATTGACTTATATCCAAGAAAATACAATACATACTCTGGCGTCAGTAGATATTCCTTCACAGCTCTTTGTTCTTCAATGTCTATATTATCCATCTTTATAAAACCCGATGGCTTTAGAAAAGCTGATTCTTTTCTCTTCACTTAAAAAATAAATGTAAAAGTACACTAATAAATGATTTATAGTAAAATTATATCAATACACATGCAATAAAAGAGCAGTTTGACTGGATTACATTAAGAAGGAAAACAAATAGTTTATCTGCTGTAACATCTTAACAACTAGTTGTATTTTTTATCATTCCAGTAATATACAAGTAGAATACAGTTTTCTAACCTTTGAAGTTGAATGCAGGTAACTTATATTTTATCATTACCCAACATCAACCTTAATGATAAAAATTCACATATTCTATCTCTGGTTTATGCATTAATTGCCAGGCAACTGAGTTAGAGGCAGTAAATTAATTTATACATGTCTTACAATTTCAAATACAATACATTTTACCCCTAAATGCTTTTCCAGCATTACATTTATATAAGTTGTTCAACATATAGGTACAATTGAATAGAAGTTTTTTCAATAACTCTTTACTCTAAGGTAATAGTAACTGGTTCATAGGGTGAGATTAATTTCAGTTGCACTTTTTCCTTGGTTTCCTAAAATCACAAGATTCCTGGCCAAGCTCAAACACCGTAGATGTATCGAACCTGTTTTGCTGTCCCTTCAATCACATTGAACATATGTCAACATTGATAGCTTGAACACCCCTCTAGCATAAACTGTTTTCATCAGTCCCTTGAGTGTTCGAGCCATCGAAGTTTGACTGTACACGTATGATGAGTACTTTAAATATCAGCATGTTTTTTTTAAACAGGGAATAACTCGTTTCAACTTCACATTTTGAGTTATGGCATATATTTGCCAGTTTTGAAGTAATGAAACCTCAAAATTCTTGTATGTTACAGCATGAAAAAAAAACATTATAATACAAAAATTAAAAGAATAAAAGTCAGGGAAAACTGCAGTTAGAATGATGATCAAAAGTCACAGCCACCTAATTTTGGTATGCAACACATCACCTTCAATGATGCATCCACGAACAAAGTTTGATAGTCTAGTTGCCACCGTGCAAAAGTTATGCTGCTGACAGGAAACAGAACGGATGGATGGATACACAGACAGATGGACGAGGTGATTCCTATATAACCCCCAAAAAAACTTCGGCTGCACGGAGTATAAAAATGAGCACTTGGGACACCACCAAAATTGTGAGGATGGACCAGGTGCACCAGCAGGGTAAGCATCCTTTTCTTTTCCAGAAACACCTGCCAAGTAGCTCATGCCAACATTTACAATGAAATACAGAATTCAGTCAGCCAGCCTGTGAAGCCACTAGACTACAGATGACACTAAATTGTTCTGAATACTTTCTATAAGTATGAAAGTACTTTTAGTTTTTTTACTTATTTACCTTCTATTTTGGCTTTTTTCTGCTCTTTCGTTTCTTCATTTTTACCATGATTTGAGGTTGATTCTGGCTTTGAAATATCACCTTTGCCATTTGGAGGAATTTGACTAGAACATGAACGTATTATAGTGGAAAACACAAAATCTTTGTGAATCTTCAGTTTGACACGTACAAATAAACCGCTAAACTGTTTCTGACCATCTGTAAAAAAGATGCATACATCAAGTATATAATTAGTAATAAGTTAAGACTTACATCTTAATGGAATAACATACCGAGACATATTTCTTGCTAGGAGTTAATGTAAGTGATCCCTAAATCAACATTTCAAAATTCTGACTCTTCCTGCATTGAAATGATCCTGAATCTAAAAATTTTCATGAATTTCAGCTTAAAATAATAAATCCAGTTCTCATGGTCACAAAACTGCTCAGAGCGCGAATTACAAAAGTCATCCTTGAAACAGCAAATCTGGCATTCTGATTGGTTGATTTAGAGACTGCGTACAAAGATTTTCTGTAAGATTCACCTCGATGAGTTACTAAGAATCTTGCTGAGAATCGAATACAATAATTAAGTCAAGTTGATCTTGTTTTGTTCCTTTATTTATACTTTTACATCCACAGTTGAAGTAGTTGAAGTGATTTAAATTAATACACTACATTCATGACATTTGATTTAGACTTTGTCCGAGAAAAGAGAAATAATTTTCTTGTTTCTCATCAGATTATTGACTTTTGCTGCACAGTCAACTGAGCAATCTATAAGGTATCAAATATTTCTATTTTCATGATTAATTTTGCAAACAATTTCTTCAAGTTACTTTGGGCAAAACATTTTCCACAAAATCAAAACTTTCAGTACAATTATGATATAATTAATTGTCATAAATGAATTATTTAGGATTCAAAGCGAAATAATTTCACTCCCTGTGATAATGCAATAATCAACATTCGTCAATGTCCTCACAATGATAAACCAAAGTGTGTGTAAAAACAGGATATACATGTATTTGACCAGTGGAACTACATAAAGCACTTTCTGACCAAATAGTCCAGAGGGCCAATTTATAGACCTTCTTCTATTTGTCTAACCAGTTTTAATGGAGATTTTCACTAGCCCTAACCAATTTACAGACTTGGGCATATGCTGGTACATTTATATCAAGGTACAGACTTGAAGTCCTTCATAATTTAAATCGTAAATTTATAAAGAGCAATGTAATGATCACAATAACCACTCTCAGATTCAGAACATAGTTTGATTGACTAAATGGGGTTTGATACCACTTTCAACAGTATTTAAGCTACATGTATATCGTGCTGGTCAGTTTTAGTGGGGGAGGAAGCCAGAGTGCCCAGAGGGAACAGCAGACCTTGGACAGGTAACTGACAAACCTTATCATGTATGGTTGCAGGTTGAGTGTACCCTTTTTTGTTGTTTACAAAGCAGGGCACAAACTCACAAAGAGAGGATAGGCTACAGTGATTATACTAGTAAACCAACTACCACTCAGGTAAACAGTCCCCTTCTGAATATAGAAAAAGGTGGAAAAATGTATGTAGAACAAAGGAAATAAGTCCTTTCTTTCAGCTGTACAAATGCATTTACCAAAAAAAAAAAAAACACAATCAAAAATATGATGCTGTGTTTGATTAAAGTCCATTTTGTTTTAAAGCATAAAAAATTTTATGGTTGTTTAAGGCAGAAATTAAAAAAATACATAACTTTTTACTGAACAACACTAATAATTAATCCACTTCTACACTTAGCACATTTGTGAATCAATGTGTTGTTAGTTACTTGTTGAATATTTCTCCTGATTCAAAATTTATCATGTTAACAGCATGAGAGGCAAAGTAGTTTTAGTGGTGGCCCCACATGGATCACCTTTGAAATGTGCAATATTTTAATGATTTTTCATTCTTTCAATCATTGCATTCATTTGCATACAAAACTGAATATGAAATTAAATATTATTTATTTATATGTTGCTAACTTTGGATTTTTTCGGACCTGTCTCTGCCAATTAGTGGTGACTCTACAGATAAAGCTATGGAAAGCCAGAAGTAGCAAAAATGTTCCAATCTAAGTAAACCACAATCTCAGCACTTCCTCCCCCCTTTTTGCTATGGTCATAACACGGTTTACTGAGACTGAAAAATGTTCATGTTTTTTTTTTTCCAAAATGGTCTCCTATAGTTTCTCCAGTAAAGAAACACTTTACCTTTTGCACCTAGTTTTGAGCTTGCCTGCCATGACCAATTAGTTTTTTTTACACTATCCTCATTAAAAAAAACAGGCAGTTTTGCAATTTCTATAAGCAGTAACTGGACTGTGAAAGCTCTAATTTTCTGACAAGTTAACAAAAGAAATATTTACTGTAAGTAAAACAAATACATTCATTAAACTGACAAAAAAAAATAAAATTACATACCTGAAAAGTAACTCTTGTGAGAACAAAATATTTTCAGTTGTGCTACTCTCCTTTACAATGTCAGACCAAAACAAAGTTTCAGAGACTGAGAATTCACTGCTGCTCATGCAAGCATTAGAAACAAAACAGTTATAAATAGCCTTCTTATGCTATTTCTGTCTCTAGATGTTCATTTCACTTCCTGCAGGTGTTCAAGGTCACTTGTACTTTTAGGTCAGTTTTACTTTTATGTAAATTTCATCAACTTGACACATATATCAGCCTAATAGTTTATATCTCATTGGTCAACTGTTTACCTTTAGCCACTCCTCATAAGTTACATCAGTCATCCTCAGTACAGATTTCCTTTCTTTCTGTATTAGGTTTCAAAATACTTGGACTTTCCCACTGATTCCACTTCAGATTTGATTAAATTATGGCAGCTTTAAATTTAGGTCTATTCCTAGTTATACTAGTAATTTGTATACATGGTCCACAATGCCGACTTCTCAGTCAACAAACACAAAGTATACTCTGATCAGATACACTGTTTTTGTGGTTTCGTAAGTTTTTCTAATTGTCCATGTTGTCTGTGTCATCTTCACAGGCAGAGTTTCAGATAGACAGTATATGCAGAATGAATATGGAGGAACAGCATGGACAAATAGTTAAATTAGTTGGTTTACTCCTACAATGTATGGTCACTACAACCTATAATCTCTGCAACACTGTCCCACTTTCTCTTTGTACATGTAATAACCAAACAGGACATCTACTCAGCTTGACACTTCACCAGATATTCTCACTTGCAATGCGACACATTCTGTTATTGGAGCAGGACATGCTTACCCTTCCAGAGTACCTGATGTCACTCCCGGGTTTTGGTAGGAGTTCACATCAAAATTGCTATCTATATAGTCATGATAGTGTTTTGGTTCTCATGTTGTCTGTTTCTATTTAGTTTGTTTGCTACAGGTTTTTGATTTTCAGTTCTTTGTTTGTTTTTGTGCTGGTTTGCTGTTTGTTTCTGCACTTTTGCCTTTTCTCTGGATCACAAGTTTTAGATTACTACTTTAACCTATTGCTTCTGTATTCTGTTGCCAATATTTGCAACTGTCATGACTGTACATGAGTTTGTCAGTTATCTGTCCAAGGTTTGTGGTTCCCTCCGGCTTCCTCTGCCAGGATATAGCTGAAATACTATTAAAAGTGGTGTAAAACCCTGTTTGATCATCAATCAATCTACTACTAATGAAATTGGTAAAACTGAACGACTGTCATATACATTGTACCTACCCCTTAATACAAACACAGAATGTAAATGTTTGGGTTTTATGGGACTCTTTGTTAACTTCTGGAACAAAATACTGGTATGCTGTAGTCTTTGGAAAGCCCTTGGTAACATCACTAAAATCTGAAAAACATTATACATTTGTACATTTGTTCTTTTGACATGTCCAAATCTATTGTTTGTTTACACAACAATTAAAACATCACTGGTTTGAACAAACTTCTAAGACCATAATCAATTCAAGTTTTTGTATGCAATCTTACCTTTAACATGTTTAAAGCACATTCAAACGATTGGCTTAAATTTCATCTGATTTCTTTTCTTTTTTACCTTTTTTAACCAAAGTTAGAGGGCTGGTGGCCTATATAAAATCATAAACACATGAAAAAGACTTATAAAATTTTCAATAAATCAAGCCCATAGGCCGGTAACGTGGTAACTGGGATACCGTTTGTGTTGTCATCCTGCACTTTCAGCTTTACTTTAACTGTCATGACTGTATACCTCAGTTATTAATATAACTAAACACCTTAGATCTGTTCCGAAATGCTTTTCAGGGATCATTTATCCTGTTAAAACAATCTTAATGATTTAACCTTAATAAGGACATATATCATGTCCTCGAGACACTTTGAAAGTTCCCTGTAAAACATACATCACTTACCATTAAGCTCAGCCTCACTGATTTTCTACTGAGTATGAGAACATATATTAGTTTTCTGTTAAACATGTTGTTAATGGGGGTTTTCCACTTTGGAAAAATCCAGTTGTTGGAATGGTGAAGTATGGCAGGGATGTGGGTGGCTCCAGTTTGTTTTCATTCAATAACTTGAGTATCCTGTGACCGATTCTTTTCAAAGTTTAATATGATCTTTAGGACTAGAAAATCAAGGTCAAGTTCAATTTTTGACAATTTGACCTTATTCAAAAAACATAATTTTTTCAGTTTCTTTTCAATAACTTCAGTATCCTGTAACTGATTCTTTTCAAATTTTAATGTAGTCTTAATGGATATAAAATCAAGGTCAAGTTTGCGGTTCAAGAGTTACTGTTCTTTATTATTTAAAACAAATCATTTCTGTTCAATAACTTGAGTATCCTTTAACCAATTCTTTTCAAATTTTAATGTGGTCTTTTGGAAATAAAATCGAGGTCAAATTTGATCTTGGTCCACTCTAGGGCAGTTACAGTAGTTGTAAATTTACTTGTGACATGCTTATTGGTTATGCTAAAAGTCTTTTATTTTGACATATTTATAGCCTTAAACTGAGAATATTACTGAGAAAAGATGTACATATTTTCTATATATCAACAGAAGTACTGAAGCCGGTTAGTGCCATGTTGCACTATTTTTTTTATCTTGTAATTACAAGAAACTCATGTAAATACAAGAAAGTTTCTTATAATTACAAGATAAGTTTCTTAAAAACATAACAAATATCATAAAAAAAAGTTTCTTGTAATTACAAGATGCATTTCTTGTAAATACAAGATAGTTTCTTGTAATTACAAGAAGTGTTTCTTGTAATTACAAGATAGTATCTTATAATTACAAGAAAGTTTCTTGTAATTACAAGAAAGTTTCTGGTAATTACAAGATAAGTTTCTTGTAATACAATGGGGCGGATTTTTTCGACTTGTAGATTTTCAATGGGGCGGGAAAATGATGTATCAGTGGGGCGGAAAAGTTTTGTATCGATGGGGCGAATATTTGCCACAGAAAAAGTGACATTATTTTCTAACTTGAAATACTTACTATATAATTGGAAATCTAACTTTTTGCCGCATTTTAATTAACATTATAACTTAATTCGGATCTGAAATATATTTTTATTTGTAATAATAATTTATGTTTAATTACAGTAACGACTGCTTTATTTCTGAACTTTGGAGATAGTTTAAGCTTTCCTGTGACATATTTCGTTTGTTGTGCATTTAAGTTATTTTCGTCATTCCGTAAAAGTTGTTTTTCTACACGTCGCCTTGAACGTTTAAAAATAAATAAATTTTTAAAAAATATGGCAATTAAAAAACAGAATTTTCAACTTCATTGGTATCATTTCAAAAATTCAGAGTACGACGTACATTGTATATTCGAATGCGGACAATAAACATAATGGCACCGTTTTCCCAATGTGAACATGAAAAACATTTCTTTTTTGCTCAGTCCAGTAAATTACAGAATAATGAAATCTGTCATTATGACTGTGAAGAGCGTTGGTTATAAGTATCGTGCGCGAATTTACATAATCGTGATTTTAATTTCCCGATTGATCTTTTTACCTTGCTGAATAATTTTACTAAAAATGTCCCAGATTTATACAATAAAACAAATAAATTATATTGAAATCTAATTTTTTATACAGGTCATTCAAGCCAATTGCAAACAGGTAAATCCGCCCCATTGATACATATTTTTCCGCCCCATTGTTACATATTTTCCCGCCCCATTGATGTGCCAATCCGCCCCATCGTGCATCGCCCCTTGTAATTACAAGAAAAAGGATCCAACGCCAAAAACGAAAAAAAAAAATCGGATTTTACGTTCAAATTAACAGCTTAATTCGCATTATGTTTAAGAAATAATTTATAATTTTTTGAAGAGGTTAGTTTGTTGGAGATTTTAATATGTGTAACATAATCTGTGGAAAAATTTGTGCAAATTATGTTTACTCATGTTTGAATATTAACAACTACCCTATTCGATGAATTATTCTAATACTTAGTAGGACATACACGGTCATTTTTGTAACTAATGCCAACTTGATATTGCTAAATAAAAAACGTCAAATCTTGGGAAATCACGTTGACGTCACAATTGAGCTTGTCCAAATTAAGACCATCCCAGTCAGCGCCAGCTGGTCAAAATAGAATGGGGATGTTAACTCTCCCTTCGTTACAACGCTAAAGCGAAACGTCATATTAGAATTTGGATTTTATCATATCGCCAGAAGTTTTGATTAGTATCTGAAACCAAAGTGACAAACAGTTTACGTTTTTGGTGCATCGAATGTACACATTTCGTAAATTTATTACTCGTTAGCGATGCAAGTGACCGCAACCTTGGAAAAGCGGTATTTTATGTCCCACTTTAAACTGAATCATCGTACTGAATAGGACAGTTCACAGAAAACCGTTTGACTCCAGATACGTCAGTGTTCGTGATTACTCCTGAACAGGTATACTCAGAGGAAAAGCAATAAATGTATTCACCATTAGCCAACATTTTGTACACGTGAATGAATAAACAAAATTTTAGCTCACCTTGCCAACGTCAAGGGTGAGCTTTTGTCATCACTTGGCGTCCGTCGTCGTAAACTTTTTCAAAAGTCTTATCCTTCTGAAACTACTGAACTGATTGAAACCAAACTAGGCCATAACCATTATTGGGCCTAATTACAAGAAACTTTCTTGTAAAATGTTTCTTGTAATTACAAGATAGTTTCTTGCAATTACAAGATGCGTTTCTTGTAAACACAAGATAGTTTCTTGTAATTACAAGAAGTGTTTCTTGTAATTACAAGATAGTATCTTATAATTACAAGAAAGTTTCTTGTAATTACAAGAAAGTTTCTGGTAATTACAAGATAAGTTTCTTGTAATACAATGGGGCGGATTTTTTCGACTTGTAGATTTTCAATGGGGCGGGAAAATGATGTATCAGTGGGGCGGAAAAGTTTTGTAT
>JAOXYH010116148.1:0-10399 GCA_028566455.1 Botula fusca
GACCGTTATTCCCTTCTGATGAAACAATCCGATTATGTACGAGAAATATTTATCATTGAGTTAATGCCTTTGTTGGACTGCTAGTCGCCTATGATATAACCATCAGCTTTGGTATAAGGGAATATTTATAGTTATCACAGAGCCGATATATCTGCCGCTGAATTGTTAGGTCCTTATGGTGTAGCCATCAGATTAGATATAAAGGAATGTTTGTCTTGATCATTAAGTTGATGCCTCTGTTGGACTGCTTGTCCCCTATAGTATAACCAACAGCTTTGGTATAATGGAATGTTATTTGTTTACCTGAACGAAAAGGCCACTTGAGCGTATGCCATCACTTGACGTCAATTGTCGTCCTCTGCGTCGTCCGTCTGTAAACTTTTTCGAAATTCTTCTCCTCTGAAACTATTAAACTGATTGAAACCAAACTTGGTCATAAGCATTATTGTGGTGTTCAAATTCTAATCTATATCCGGCATGTCCGTCGATTGACAGAAATGGCTGCTATTACTATAAATAGAACATGCAGGAAAATGGCCTTTTTGGTTCATAACTCCAAACCTGTAACAGACAGAGAGACGAACTGCGAAGGCCAAAACAATCAGCAAGTATTACATTGAAATCGACAGATGACTCTTAATGAGTCATAGGCCTTTAAACGCAATTTTATTTACAATTTTTGCCAAGTATCTTAGAAACAATAATAGAAAGAAAGGAACTGTTAAAGCCAAAATTATCAGCAACAAGCTCTACAAAAATCTCCATCACATCAAAATTTTCAGATGACTCCTAATATGGTATTATTCTTTAAATTTTGACGATGTTTTCTATTTTTCCCAGTATCTTTAAGACAATAACACTGAGAGAGGGAAACTGTTTAAAGCAAAAATCATTAGCAAGTCAAGCTCTACAAAAATTTCCATTATATCGAAATAGTCAGACGAGTTCATACTTGTGTCGGCTTTAAATGTAAATTTTGTCAAGTTTTGCTAATTGATTGGTTGAAAAGTTCTTGAAAAGTCTCCGTGTCATGTGAGATTACATATTGTTCAGTACATTAACGTCAACATCAATGCCAATTTTCGGGAAAAATCTGTTGAGCTATGTTGGAGTTATAGCCGTTGAAATAATCAATTATGAGAATTTTATACTTTCTACTCTGTAACTATGCACACTATAGGAGGTAAATAACGTTAGAACAAAACAAAATGTTGCAAACAACAAGATCTACCTCATAACCTCTTTTGGGAATGTCTGAGAAGCCATGTGGGAGTGTCATGGCATTTAGGGATGAGGACAGTATTGAAGGTATGGTTTGAGCCGACTGGAAATTAATTAGCTACCTATCTTGAGAACTTCACGTGAGTATGGCACAGTTTTTATGCTTTATTAAAAAGTTATCTACTCTAAATCAAGACTTTCAAGTCCATTGTTTGATACATTATTGGAAGACAAAAAGTCATTTTTAAACATACTGTTACTAGTTTTCAGCTTTTACTCAAGTGTTGTGTTGTCTACTCAATTCGATACCGTACGAAATGGGGGAAAAGGGGGCTGTTATCTGATGAAGTAATCCGTAAACTTTTTTTAGGACAATTTGTCTGTTTTTCCTGGCACTCACTTTTGCATTTTTTAAGGAAATTAAATGTCATGCAGGCTGGATTTATATTTTTCTGTCATATTTTGAAGATCTTTACACGTGTTTTTTTGCTTCGAAGCATACATGTATGCAATCACCTTTCTGACTAATTTGGTTTTTGTTTCGTTAATGAAGATTAATACATATGAGAGAGGTTTCTTCAAGTTTGTAGACATTTGATATTGATTTAGCAGGAGATGTGCATGGTTCCCATCTTGAAATAAATGGACCTGTCAAACACATCTCTCTACTTCTCGCATTCCGCTCTTTCTAGGCTGGTCTGATGGGAGGGGTTAATATGACGAAATATTAGGGAAAGTGCTGCTCAAATGTTTTTCCATGTTTTGACTTAATTTTTGCTCCCAGTAGTTGAGATTTTTTTGGAAAATAAAAGTAGATTTTGATACGTCACAATATCATTTTATTTTGAGTATGAATGCTATCTTTAATTAATACTCGTTTATTCTGGGTTACAACGGTAGTGATTTGAGCCTCTTAAAATATGAAGCAAAATCGAATACAAGTCTCATGATTCACTGGAATTTGATACAATACATAACCGGCCCATACCATGAATCAATGGAAATCTTCAGTGAATTACTGCTACTATAGAAACTACACACAAATTCCTCTAGATAAACACAGATCCCTACCTGAATACTTGTAAGCAGTAGAAAGGGTAAAAGGCCTGCTTTATGTTTTGTCCTTATCAGAATGACTAATTTCTATCGAAAGTATTGAACTTAAAGAAAAAAATGCGAAAAGCCTTTAACCTTTCAGATATTCATTTAAACAATCTGTTTACCAAGTTTTATACAACTGCAAAACATGTTTAATCTTATGTTAGAGAATAAATGTGTTCAATTTTATTTGGTCTCAAGTCTTTTTGTTGAATTTAATTTTACATGTTTTTGTTGAATGTCTCGTAAAACACAGTTTTCAAACCGAACAAGACTCGTCATGCTCATTTAAAACATTGATATTTTATAAGAATGTGTTTTGAATGTCCTTCTTTGCCCTATAGTTCTATAGTATTTATCAAAAATAATTGGTGGGAAGGAAAATAAATAGCACAGAATGTCTGACTTCGGGTAAAAATATAAGCTTTCCCTGAAGTTAAACACTGTTGTTATCTCTTTGATCTTCAGTTTAGTTACATACAATAAGATATCGACCATTTTTTTCCCGAGAGGAAGAAGATGTTTGGGTTTTAAATTGATTGTTAATTTTATTTTTGAAATGAGGAAAGGGTCTCAATGAAAAAATTCTATTGATGCTTGTAAAATAAAGAGTTATAAGATCCTCAAAACAAATCTCTACCTTCCTTCCTTGGTGAACAAATTGTCGATGCCTATTACTACTTTTACCTGGACCACATTTGTATGTGTCTGTTCCATCTGCATTACCGTAGTCTACCTGTCACGTGTGTAACTATTATTTTATATATCTCGGCAATTGGTAATAATTCAATACAAGGATCATCGATTGCTGTATTTTCAATCTTTGCCACTCTGGACTGACTGTACTGTCTGAGAGATGTAATACGAATAATGATGCCTGGATGTGGATAATTTTGTATCTGCATTTTGTGGCGATCATGGCAGAATTTTCTCCCCCTAGTCGTTCTGTCAGTCACATTCTGTATGGCATTGTACTACATGTACTGTAAAACGAGACATTTGTGAATGTATTTATTATTATAAAAAATGCAATGCAGCCCGCTGGTTCAAATGGTCTACCGTTAACCCCCCCCCCCCCCTTACACATGACTAAACCGGATAACGTTTTCTAAATGTCCAAATATATGCCATTAACCACAAAACCTGTTCACACTTGATAAACTCATTTGGAATTGTATTTTTGTGATTCTTTTCATGCCTAAGTGAGACTTTTCGCTGTATTTCGTTTTCTTTAAGATTTCGTCTTTAAATGATTTAAATACTATGTTTCTAATAATAATGGACACAATGAAAAATCATCCGAGAGCCTATTTATTTACCTATCCGAAAATGCCAAAATATTGCCATTTTATTGACTTGCCCTTCAAAAGTTCAAAAACCTTTCTCCTACACTTCAACAATAGTTTAAAAAAACTCATTTTTTGGCCGAAACAGTTTAATCAATTATTTTTTTATGTTGCGTCCAGATTATTTTTGATGAAACGTGTAAAATATGTCACATGGAATAGGGCACTACGAGGGGGGCGTTCTGGTTGAAAAAGTGAAAAAAGGAAATTTTCCGTTTCGCAGATTTTCACTTGAAAACACATAGATCTATAATTTCCTAGTCAACTATTGAAACTATCATCTATATAGTTATTGATACTTTTACATTTGTGCCATGTTATAATACCAAGCACAATTGCAAGATATTACCCCTAACCCCACCAAAACTACGTGGAAACTGATAATTGTTTTTCTCAAAAGCAGGGATCCAAAGGGTCAATTTTGCATTTATTTTATTGTTTCCTTCTATTGCTATCTAAATCACTTCATACAAACGTCATTTAGAATGATTAACATTGAATTATTGTGGAAAACATGAAAAGTAGTCATTTCTCATTTTCAGATTTTCCATAAAATTTTCAGTTTTTTTGCTCTCACACGCAACCCTTTGCGACTTTGATCCAATAAATATGATTTATTCTAAATTTTGAATGTATACATACATGACTAAAACAATATTTACATTTAGATGTGCATTTATGATTCTAATGTTAGCATATTTTACCCCTCCCCGTTAACAAAATACACAGAATTAATACAAAAATGTTTTTTGTTTATTAAAATGTCTAAAAAAATAAACCGTCATCAAATTAGTGCACCTGATAGTATAATACATTGTATAATGTAACACCCTAGCACATATAATGTTATACCCTTTTTTAACGTTTGTATGTAGTACATCGGCTCTAAGTTTGCAAAATGGATGATCATGGATAATTTCTGGAATATAGATTTTACCAGAAAAGTCTCTACCCTGTATTTCTAATTTTCATTTATTTAAAGCTTCCCTTCCCGAACAAAAAATCGGACAAAAATTATCATTTTTATCTTTTTCTCTATAAAATGTCTAAAAGAATGAAAGGACAGGGTCCGATAAGGGCTGTATATGGCCCAAAACTTAAAATGTTCTGATGGGGCTATTTCGACAGACTGATAAAGCCTAAAAAAGGTGAACAAATCAAAAATGAAGCGAACAATATAAAGTTTTAGCTGATTTTTGGACATTTTCAGTATTGACCGCATGCACGTTTAACTTTAAGGTTTATACATGTTTTGTATCTTTGAGAACTACAACACATATTTGAATATTATGGCTAAACACAAGTGCGGCCAATGTAATTGAAGAAAAAAAAACGTACAAATTTCACCAAAATTGTACAAATTCTTCAAATTGTTGACAATTTGCATAAAGTTATGACGACACTACGAAATCCACGTTCATTATAATGACAAAACAAAAATTTGCTTAAAGGAATCATTCTGCTATTCTATAGTTATTTGAAAACAATGTACAAATTAAAAAAAAACCTGAATGCTTGGACCAGAATAAGGCCTTATCGCACCTACTCCTTTGCAAGTAGGCTACTGTGGCAGGCTCTGTGTAACTGCTGAGCACGATATAGTGACCTTCTTATACATTGATAAGAAGTTAATCTTCTGAAAATCGTCACAGTTGGTAAATTGGTGAAAACAGTATTTACCTAAAGTATGCATCAAATTCATAATAAATTGTATAAATGAACTTTTGTGTTCATATTAATTAGTATTCTTTATTTATACTTTGTTAGCATTTGTTTATGATATCTTAACATTGTCTCTAAACGTGGCTTCTGACAAAAATTTCGAAAAATACTACCCCTCTCCCTTAAGAATTAGACATAAATGATCAATATCATGTCTCTTGATTTACAAAAATGACTAATAATTAAATTTTACATTTTTTGTAAATGTGTGAGGCAGTATATGTCCTTCACTTATGCTGTTATGATCTTTTATTACATTATGATATAATGTTGACCCTAAGTTTCAGCAAAACGGTATTTTTATTCAGATTTTCCAAAAAGTATGCATTAAGTCACAAATAATGTGTATAAATCAATTTTTTTGCTCATAATATCGAGTTTATCTCTACTAAGAATTACTTTTTATTGATTTAAAACACGTTTACATTGTCTTTAACCTTTGTTACCTCCTGAGTTTAGCAGAATATTAGCTCTACCCCACTATCATCATCCATTTTCAAAGAGGAGGAGTACTATAATACTAGGTTTTAGTATGTATCAAAGTGTAAAGACAATGTTAACATGTTGTAAATAAATGTAAACTAATATAAAACGAAGACAAACTAATTAATATGATAACAAAACTCAATTGAAACATTTATTTGTGATTTAAAGCATGGTTTCGGTAAAATCTGTACTCCCAAAATTACCCGTTTTGCTAAATAAGAGCCGATTTATTAAATACAAATATTTCAAAAGGGTATTATATTATATTTACTACTTATATACTATTGTATGCAGTATTTCAGTCACGACATTACATTGTTAAGTTATTCTATTTAACAAAAAGCTTTTTTTCGATTATTTTTGTTTATTTTGGAAAGGGACAGGGGTACAATTTGGCTAAAATCAGTATCCTTACGGGCACATTTTAATGTAAAAACTACCCAAATTAAATAATTTTACATTCACAATTGAAAATAAATCATTCTAAATCCCGATGCCGCTACATTATTGGCATAAAATTGAAAATTTTATGGCTATTCTGAAAATGGGAAATTACCCATTTACCACGTTTTTTTTACGACAATTGAATGCAATTCATTTTAAATCATTCTAAATAACATTTTTATGGTGTGTTTATGAAAGAATTAATAGAACTATAAAATAAATGCAAGCTTGTAGGTTCATGCTATTGAGGCAATCGATGAAAATGTTTCACATTTTGTGTAATATTGATGCGGTTAGGGGCAATATTTTGCTATACTACGGTCATAAAAACGTGCAAGGGTAAGAAACTTAGCTTTTTCAAATGGCGTTTGTATACAGGCATAAATATCAACTTTTATATAAATAATAGTTTGAATAGTTGACTGGTAAAATTGAGATAAATGTATTTTCATGGAAAATCCGCAAAATTGAAATTTCCCATTTGTCTCATATTTCAAATTGAAATTGACAATGAGGGAAAGTTGAGTTTAAAACTTGTCAAGTGAAAAACAATTGACATTAACAATGAGAGACTGTTGAGGTCACAACTTTACAAGAAAAGCGATGTCTTTAACTTTCCGACAGTAAATTTCCCTTACATTTGTAGCAATATTCCAGCAGCGCCTGCGTACGGAGTATAACAGTTAACACGATATTCTCGCCCGTTCGTTTCCTATCCAGATATTTTGGATAGAGGATTACTGCTGCAACTAAGTTTTGCGGTCGCCATCATGAGCTGGTTGATCGTTATGGAATGTGATTAACGATCTGTTACCTGTGTCATAATGCAATACCCGTCCTTTCTCGTTCATGACTGCTTACCGGATTGTCGCCGTGAGAAGCACGACAGGTGGCACATGTGGAGCAATAAATGTCTACCCTTCCAGAGCACCTGAGTTCACCCCGCTTTTTGGTGGGGTTCATGTTACTGCAATACGGGTTTTATTTGCGAGCGTGATATTTTTGCGTGTTTTCGCGTTTGCTTTCAATCGCGAATTCATCATGTTCGCAAAAATTACCTATTTTCAGAAAAGGGAAATCCTCGATAATTTGAAAGGAAGTTTTTTCTTCACTTTCTTGACATATAATTTCAATTTGTCGAAATGTGTTATTGAAAGAGGAAAATAAAGAATCCTACACAAAGATAAGTGTCAGATAAACATATGAATGGTTAAGACTTCGCTATTTTATTAATTACCGTTGACATATAACGTTCGGCAAATTTGATTTCACTTGAACAGTTTACTACGGATTCCGGACATTTCCCATGCCTTATGAGCAGCGCTTTTTGGAATACTATCTACAGATTTTACAATCCAGCGAGCAGGTATTGTTTTGATCGTACTAAGTTTAATATCTACGACAACCTCGTTAACCGATCTTTTTATTTTCAGCTGTTTCGTAATTTGACCGGCGTACCAATCCTTGAAACATTCTTTTATCTCCTTTTTGAACATTCCGTTCACATTTATATCCGATAGTTGCAAACGATCGGCGCAGCTTAGTGGAATAAAGACGACAATGATGGCGTATTCTTTTAAAAGAGACAGCAATTCATGGAAGTTCATCACTACAAGTGTCTTTAACTGTCTTGTTAAGGTTACGTACTCTCTGGAATGAGCTCTTACTTGATCTTACAGTGATCTCGTTTATACATGTAGTTCTTTCCAACGTTTCGGAAAAGTGCCTAGCGGCAGCTGTGTTACCATTTTCGATGACATATTGGGCCATTTTCCGTCGTGTTGTGGAGAATAATCCCCATATGCTTCACGTTTCCTTTTTTCTCCTCGTTTTCCACTGCCCACAATCTCCTCAGTGACTGCATCGGAAGCTTCGGGAAGCGAAGTGGGAGTTTTAGCATCATCTTTAAAAGAAAAACTTTGTAATGGTTGGTTTTGACATGACGAACTATACTTTATAAATAAAATGATAAATTTAATCCGTTGAAAATTAATCACCGAACTTAATTGCCAATGAAATTCATGGTCGGAAGATCCGCAAATTCAACAATACGCGAAATAATTTCAAACGTTCACGCCGCGAATTATCCGTTTTACAGTATTTATTTCCTGTTTTTAGTTTCTGTGTTGTTCATTGTTGTGTCCATTCACTGTCTTGTCTGTTGCCTCACGACATAAAAGCTTTGATTCCGCTTTCTATATTTATTTCGCCAGAAAACTCCCCTTGCGGTGGCTTGCTGGTGCTAGTTCAATTACATGTGGCAATTTTGATACGTCTGACATAAAAACAAACCCATAAAACCATTACAAAGAACACTGTTTAAGCCCCTCTCCCCTCCTCTTGTATAGCCGTCTAGTGCTATGCCAGTGCAGCATCATACGACTTAGACAACGGAAAGTTTTTAAAAACATGTGGACTTATTAAGCTTTTGAATTTTGACCCCTTTTAGTCCTTTTTCTCAGAAAATACTGGAATCCTCAAAATTTCCATTGTTGAAATTGTTACAGATTGTAATCTATAACAAAGATGCAACCAACAATATTTAATTTTATACTTTAATATCATACAATTATGTACAAAATAATTAATCACTGGCCTTATTTACAAAGTTCAGTAATTGAGTTCCATAAACGGTCACAATAAGTCAATAAAATCCTAGTGTTGAAGAATCCTTCACACGGTCATACGGTAATGTTCCTATAGATGTAAAACAGTTCTTATAATCATCAGTGAATATTTGTTCCAAAGTAAAGTATAAGTCCAGACAATTGATTGTTCATCAGTAATATAACTCCAAGTAACTAAATGTATCCAATGAAAGCAGACTGGATCAAATGTTCGGTGGTCCACTATTTATATGTCCTGAAAATCTGGAAATATCCAAGCTTGGAGAATCATCCAAATCAGGTGATCTTGTAGAAACTTCCCAGTCATGTGATTATTATTTATAGTAATCAACCATTGTCTTTTCAATAAACAAATGCACTATTTATAAATGTAAACAAACAATTAAGGTCAGTGACCAACATAGTACAATAAGATCAGTGACCAACATAATACAATAATCAATAAAGTACATGAACTAGTTAATGGGCACATGTCAGTAATAATGGACACATGCCAGTAATAATGGATACATGTATCATTTATTGAAAAGATGCTTTAACATAACAAATATCATAACAAAATTAACAAATCAATACCTTTGTTTAATATATTACAACCCTATTTTTAAGTGATTTCAAATTTTTACCGTTTTGGGCCCTTTTTTTTTCTCATGTGAAAGGCACGGTTCCTCAATATTTTCTTTTTGAAATCTACAGGTCAGTATCTTTATAATAATATAATACAATCCTATCTGAAACAGCTTTTAATAATTGGCCCTTTTAGGTCCCTTTTTATCTTAGGTGATGCCAACGTTAAAGGCACTGGCTTCTATCGAAAATATTCATTACATTAACAGAACTACAGCCTAGACATGAAAGAGTACCTACATGTTTGATGTTGTAAACCCATGGCATACCTGTTCCAAGTTAGCTTATTTTCTCACTTCATACCGTAATATGCCATGACATAAATTCTTTTTCATGCTTTCATAAATGTAAAATGGGTATAAATGCAAATAAACAAAGTTTTATACTATAAATAAAGTTATTGCAGAGAAATGAAGATTTAACAGATGACTACATAATGAATCATCGTACAAGTATACGACACCACTATGTAGAATTTCCAGTGTAAAGTATACAATAAGGCTAAAATTATAATTAATCTCCTTGTCCTATAAGCGTCAGACCATTTTGAATAATGTAAATTTGGAAAATAATGCATGCACTTATTTTTGCGATTTGGAAAACGTTCCCGGAAAAGCAATGATTAATAAATACGATTGTAGCGATTTCCATAACGCATATATGAAAAATAAATTCGCGGTATTATGATTGCAACAATAATTGTTTTAGACTACGGAGTTATCTCCCTCATGCAAAGCTCTGTCCGTAGATCGTTTTGGCTTCCTATTTCGGTCATTTTGGCATGTTCTCGCTTTTACATATTTTTGATAACAGTCATGGTCTTCCAAA
>JAOXYH010116258.1:0-17073 GCA_028566455.1 Botula fusca
TTCTATGTAATTTATTTCACTCTAACCATTGCAGTAAATTACAAACCAACATTTATTTTTTTTTAAAACACGAGTTTGTGATCTAAAATGGATGAAAAGTTTTTCAAAACAAAAATTTGGCATGTGCCACTCACTGCCTGGGTCTTCCCTCTTAAATATTTACTGCTAAAATATAAAGCCACGTTATGTACTAAAAATACTATGAACTTCTGCCTCATGAACAGTCTCCTTTTCTCCTTTACTTCACAAGACAATACTATAGGAGAACGGTTCCTCGTGAGAAGTCTGATATATAAATCTTTTCCATGAATGTTACATACGTGGTATAGTTGGCTGCATCAACCATTTGATCAGCACTGAAACAGACAAGGTTTTTACCGAGCTTTACAACCTCAATACCGCAGACAGCAAACATGCCATCGGTGATGTTAGCAGGAATGGGGAACTCGATCTGCAGACTTTCAGGATTTGCCCCTCTCTGTGTGACGATGGTGAGGAGGAGTTCAAATGTAGAACCTTCAGAAATGACCTGGTTTTCAGCACAGTCACTTGAGAGCTCAAATGTATGGTTTGTATTTGTCTATAAACGAAAGAAATAGCTTTATTTCCATTGACAGTTCATCGCTATCCTGAAAATCTGAATATTCTTTAGATTGAATTCCAAATTTTTTTTTACATAAAAGGAAATATGAAGTATCACATGTTTTTTTAATGATTATTAATATTCACACTTGAACAAAAAATTTACTTTGACATGCATTGAATTTTATATTAAGAGAATTTAGATATTGGGTCCACTGTTTAATATTTTTAGTTTAGCATATGAAACATTAACGCTTAAACTTCTTTATTTTGTGACTTTTCGGTAGCCTACCAAATGATATTTATGAAGAAAGAAAATTTGATTTTTCATAATACAAACCTACACCCAGTTGTAGCGATATGTTGCCGCAGAAAGTTTCTCTTGCAAAATTGCCGTAATAAACAAAATTTTGTTATGATGGTAATTGACTTAACGTGAAATAATGGCACTGAAACTTTGGTTTTCCTTTTTAATTGAAGTTAAAAAAATAATTTCAGTGTGAACAATTTAAGACTTGCAGTTTAAACTTAAGCAATGTCTTAATTAAAGTGTGAAATATTGTCATCATGGATGGACCACTAAATTAACATTAACCTTCCTAAAATTAACCTTATAGAATTTACTTTTTATTTGTTTTCAACATACATCAAAAGTAACTGTATCACTCATTGTGTAATTAGTCGTCTTTGTGTTGGCTGACGTGTCGTTAGATGTCGCTATTATATCATATGAATCCCCGTCTACAGCCTTACCAATAACCCCAACCATGGCTATATTTATATCAATCAAATCATCATTCGAGGCTCCGGTGGTGTTTTGACCATGGTTGGCGGCGGTTATGGTTATGAAAGCGATGTCCTTGATGCCTCCTGCCAGTGACGATTCATAGGTTACAGTTACAGATCCACACTCTACATTTGCTCCACTAGACTGTACATATGCTGTTGAGATCATGATTCCTGGATCGCCTGAAGTTTGCTTTTGTGTTTCAATTTTATAAACAGCTGTGACGAGACCCCTTCCCTTTGGAAATTCTATCGAGGCTTTTACAAGGAATCCTTCTCCGATCTTTTTTGTCTGTGATCCACCATCAGCGGCTCCAATGCTGTCTATAGGAAAGTCAATCTACGGGAAATAAATCAACTGACAAATTCAGAATAACAAAAAAACATTAGTCCTTTAGTGCTCAATGCAATGACATAGAGATTTACATAGACCTTCAAGACTGAATTGTGAAGTTTTTCGCGTTGCACCCCAACACCGTTAGTATTAATTTTAATGATCAAACGTGCAAAAATCTTCACAGTTCGGCAAAATCATCTGAAGATCTAAAATTTAGCTTTGTCAGATGACTATAGATACACATCAATAAATAATTTCTATACAACAAAAAGAAATAATCTTCAGGAAAAGTAGAAAAGAAATATACAACTGATTTGTATCATCTTTGGCAATGCAATGCATGTGATCTGATTTTCATACCGAAAAGAAGACTGTTAGTTTTGATTGCATTAAAAAGGTATAGTGAAGGCCCAAAACAATATTCACCGCATCCTCCTGTGCAGCTGTAATGTTCACTGTTGCGACCCATACTTCTGATCCGTCAATTTCAACCCCAACTCCAAATGGATACTGATCATTTACGACAGCTGTTCCTTTCATGTGCACATATGCTTCGAATTGAAGTTTGTCAATTTCGCCTGCTGGTGTACCCGAGTCCCATGATCCTAATGGAAATACAAAAATGCGAAAAATTACTCAAACCAACACATCCACAAAAGTTAGTTCTAAATATTATTGCCATTTTAGTCGTAATGTTAATACATACTGTAGAATAATTATTATACGTTGTATACCCATTTTCGTGGATTTTTATGGGTACAAACAAGCAATTACTTATAGTAGTAGACGAAGCGCAAATGTTTTGTTAATTTCTGAAGAGAGGGCCACAAGGCGGATGAGAAAGCTGGCAAATACCTAGAAACACTTGAGATCAATACACTGAACGGCTGTATTTTCGGACATTACTGCTGACTTAGTCAGACATTTTTTAAGAAATGGCAAGATAAATCGGGGTTTTCAAGCATCAAACCCCAATGTCCATAAAAATTGTTATCAAGAACTCGTTGGACGCTCGAGACTAAATTGTTAAATCGGTATTCATTAGTGCAATATGAAACAATAATTCTATAGATTTCTTGTCATTATGGTTTTTGACATTTTATCGGCCATGACTCATCACTGGACATTTCCATTTCCATTGTGACGGGTGCCATGACTCATCACTGAACATTTCCATTTCCATTGTGACGGGTGCCATGACTCGTCACTGGACATTTACATTTCCAATGTAACGGCTGCCATGGACATTTCCAATCCCAATGTGACGGGTGCCATGAATCATCACTGGACATTTCCATTTCCAATGTAACGGCTGCAATGGACATTTCCAATTCCAATGTAACGGGTGCCATGAATCATCACTCGGGACATTTCCATTCCCAATGTGACGGTTGCCATGACTCATCACTGGACATTTCCATTTCGTTTGGGACGGGTACCATTAGTGAATCAGGACAAGTTTACCCTTTCGGAGTATCTGATATTACTCCCGGTTTTATACGAGAGTTCGTATGACTGGAACTTTGGGTCTTTTGTCGTCTTTTACTATTTCTTTTGTCTGCAACGTTTTTCATTCTCCGGGTCTCTTGGTCACGTTCTACTTATCGTTCTTGCTTTCTTGTCCTGTCTCTGGGTTCACATCTTTAGGATTCCTCCGACGAACTTGTTGCTTCAGTACTCTATTGCCGGTATGCGACAATAGCCCACACTCCAAGATCACCATGTATCATCTGTGCTTTTGAAAATGATATTTTCTATCAGGAATTGCGATCATCCAATAAACTTCCAGATACCAATTTTAATTTAGTGTGCATTGCGAATGTTTATTGAATCACATCGTCTGGAACAAAATTTAGAAATCAAAATAAAAATTGAAACTGACGAGCACTGAAAAAATGATACCTAATCCATGTGAGGATTCCTTTGCATGGACGAAAAACATTTTTTATTTCCACTATTTAATGACAGTTGTTTAAATCACCACGTATCAAGTGTTTTATATCTACACTGAAATGCTTGATACTAGTTTAGTGATACCCTCAGGGACTTGCAGTCTACCGGTAAAGACAGAAGTTAAAGAACACAGAAGACCGAAAGTTCTAAAACGTGATACTAACTTCGTCCTAGGATACTAAGCAATGATAAAGCTTTCCATAATTTTGTAACCGAAAATTTTAACAAGTATCAATATGTTGTTAGAAGCTTTGCCTACAGGAACGACAACCTATATCTGTACATTAATCAAGAAGTGAAAACAGACTCTCCACATCCTCTTTCTTTGGATACTGACTGTGGTCACTCACATATTTTTCTCAACTTGCAGAAGGGTCAAAATCCGTGAAGAACATAGATTACTCCAATACCGTGAGAAAAATATATGCTGAAATAATTGTGGTGTATTTTGGAACGTGAAAAAAATGAGCCTGAATAAAAAGACCTTTAAGCAGCGGGGAAATGATATCCGAATATTAAGCCTGAATAAAAGGACTGTTGAGTAACTATTTGTTTTCATTGCCATTTTGATCAACTCTGCTGGGAAAATCTGTTGGACATATAGGATATATTAATATAACACTGAGTAAACACCAACTAGCTCTAAAAATGTTTGTATAAGTTCTTCAATCCCTCCAAGAGCTACTAGAGTTAATGTTTTAATGGTGAATATCTGACCTTTGATTGGTACATTTCCAAGGTCTACTCGAAGTCTTCTCGTCTACCTTACCGTTGTTTGGTACATTTCAAAGGTCTACTCGACGTGTTCTTGTCTATCTTACCTTTGTTTGGTACATTTCCAAGGTCTACTCGATGTCTTCTTGTCTATCTCACCTTTGTTTGGTACATTTCCAAGGTCTACTCGAAGTCTTCTTGTCTATCTTACCTTTGTTTGGTACATTTCCAAGGTCTACTCGAAGTCTTCTTGTCCCACCAGGATCGGTGGTGCAATCAACACCATTTTCCTGAAGCAAAGGGTAGTTCAGCATCGTTGGGGTTCCAAATTCATAGTTTGTTCCAGCACCGGACACACATTTCAAAGACACAACTCTGAGATGGTCATCAGTTGTGGACAAGGCGATGGCTTCAACAGCGATGAAAGAATTGGGATAAGGTACCCAGGCCTCAAATAACACTGGAGTCGTTGACATTCTCTTCACCTCGGTGATATTTTCCATAGAGAAGTTTGGTGTCTTTCCATTAGTCTAAATATAAAAGGTTATAAGATTATGTTCTTATTTTCTTAGTTAAAGATTTTGTTTTTAACGGTCGACCTTCAATCGCTGGAACATCAAACTGACCTTTTGGTCAATAAACTATCAAGTTATTATGTTATATATGCACATTTAAACGAGTGCAATACAAAAAAGTTGTTCGAATTCCATGATGATTCAGTTGAATCCGTTTATATTTTAAATCATGTTTATTCTTACATACATGGATACATGTGTTTGGAAATACATACAAACTTGACAAAGAAACTACTTAAAAAGTGTATGCAGTGGTACTGTGCTTAGGTCAAAGGTCATACCATGTTTGCTGTTTAGATGAACTGTTCATTTCTAATTTCTAATGATTTTTTTTTTTTTTTTTTTGTGTAACGGCCGACCTTCAATCGCTGGAACGTCAGACGGACCGTTGGTGGTTGAACCATCAAACTATCGAAGGTAAAGGTCAAAGTTTATACCATGTTTTCTGTTCTGATGAACTGTTCAATCTGGCCCACCCATATGTTGTTACTGTTGTCATATTCCACACCGGCGCTAATCCAATGGGATGTGTTGTCTGACAAGCCATCAACATTTACCACAAATGCATCGAATGTTATGACGTACTGGTAGTCAGCATCGACACCGGAAATGTCAGAAACCACAACATCCCCAAGATTGATAACAGCCCTGGTAGAGTGTTGTACCTTTTGCTAAAATAAAATGGGTGGAGAAATTAAAGATTCTAAGTACACGATAACCTCAGAATCAGCTTCAGTACCGAAACCTCAGCAACCGACACATCCCCAGGATTGATAACGGGGATTGGCAGAATGTTGTATACCTTGAAATTATTAGAGAACGAGAGAGTTTCGTTAAAATTGAATTAAGAAATACAGTGTATGTACTAATTCAGGCTAGCGTCAACTCAATGCACTGCTCTAGTAATCATACTATCACCCCTTTGAATATCATGATTTGTTCTCTCCATGATATAACTGGTATAATCAATAAATATAGAGGATCCAAAATCGTATTCCAAGGTCGTATATCAAAGTGGCAGTCCATATAAAACTCGGACAGGAGGTGATATATGCATACTAGTATCAAAAATGCACAGAAACTAAACTTATTTTCATTTAAGGAACTGTTACAGTACACATAACCAGTCTCTGTTGACATTTGAGCTCGGCACATTTAAGATATAAATTACATAGATTGTACATGAAAATGGCACTTTGTAAGAGCTATCGTTCTTGAATTAGATGATTTCTTAGATAGAAAAATGTATGATTTTCTAAAAAAAATACAGATATTAATATAGAAAGGCTATGATTCTGAAAAAATATGACGTCTGTAGACTGAATAAGCATCTTTCGTTCGATGGGTTTATCACTTCTACCATTAGCAGTGTCTGAATTTTATGAGGACTGGTACTTTAAGGTAACAGATCATATCATCAACGTAAGAAAACAAAGAACACAATATCAAGCAAAGCAACACATAAAATAAAAACACGACCCCACCGAATGACAAGGTGAATTCAAATGCTTCGGAAGGATAAGAAGTTCCTGTTCCAAATGGGGCACCCAAAGTGTTACTCTTGGCGAAAATCCTTAAACCATCTTAAAATCTGTATCTTCTGTATTTCAGCATTACTTGTTAACTGACTTACCCCGAGAGTTTCATCTGTAATGTGTCTCGTTACTGCAGTACTTCCGGACTTGCTGGCCACTTTTGCTGGCTTGTCGCTGGGGGAAACTGTAATCGCTCCAAGAGCCATGATGGTTACGTTGGTGGATGGTAATAATTCTATGCTGGTAGCTGCAGTTGTGCCTTGAGGAAAAGTCACTTTGACTTCCATTTTGGTCATTCCACCGATGTAATGTTCCGAAATGGTGTCATATGGAGGAACCAATGCGACATCCAGAGTGAGTTCAGATGGAGGGGCACAATCAACTGAATATAAATAAACAAAACATTAATGGTGTTTCTGAGAAATGGAGGATCTACTTGACCATCATATGAAGAATATGTTTAAACATCATAAACATAAAGTTGGATTAATTTTGAAAATTTACGGTACTGAAAAAAACATATAGTGCGTTCTCAACAAAGCTAACGTTGAATATGCATCAGACAAAGGGACAAAAGGCCAGAGGAACTTCTGCACCTATGTTTCTTATCTGGTCCTATTTGCCAAGCCGACCTCTATAATCTTCCCAGTCCGTACTTAAATACAATATGCATTCAAATGAAGCAGACTAATTATTTATAAGGGCTCCAGAGTTTTCATTGTTTACACTTACAATCTGATGTAATGATTTGCCAGTCTTTATCAAGACTTATTTGCTTTTCACTGGATAAAGCACTGAAATTTCACACGTCATTATTTAGATAAAAAAGGCAAACATCGAAGTCAGTTCAATATGATATTTTCTCTCCCCATAATGTATATATTTTCAGGAAAATTTTCACCTTTTTATTATTGTTTATATGCACTTTGAAATATAATACTGTGTTGAGTTATGAATAGTTTGATCTAGTCTGACTGTTGATGGAATGTCATATAAGCCTACAGATACTGCCGGCTGTATTGTTGTCCAAGCTTTTGGTTTTCATTGTCGTTTGCATATTTACTCTAGCGCTTTTTACTTCTTGTTTTTTTTGTTTATGGTAATATAAAAAATATTGAATTTCTTAATTGCTAATTTTTCTCAATCTTGGACCAGAGAGGTTTAGTAAGGGTAAGGACCCCATTGGAAAGTAGCTTTATTGTAAACTTTTGTGGGTTATCCTTGGGTGCTAGGCATTTCCGGTTCACTTGTTTCAATTTAAATACTTTTGTCATGTCCAATGTCCGTCTCTAAATACTTGAATTTATTTATATGTTGTATGTAATGATTGTGCCAAATTACATTATGCCTTTTATGTACCTCAATAAAAATTATTATTATCATTATTATTAATTATTATATCCATAGCTGTTATCACTATTGTTTGTTCTACCACTTCGATTACTTTCAACCATTTTTAGGACTACCATCATCTTCCAACTTTTTGGAATATTTATCACTGCAAATTATAGTGAGTTAGGGTATACAGAGGCAAGTTCTTCGTAACAGTGCCTCTTTTTTATTGTTAATTTTGGTGTATAATTATACGATGAAACTTACACCGGCTTACATGTACATCTGAAATATTTTGGTACTGAAAACGACCCTGTATTCTATTGCAAACATGCGTTTCAAAATCGATCTGTTGGTTTTATTTGCTTCAGCTTCAAGTACAAGCCAATAAACAATTGTAAATTTTCCGTATGTTTACTTTATTTTGTAATTATGTACAAGCCATTGAAAGACTTTAAACTTGTTATATTTTGTTTTAGTGTATGCTTTAAGCGATTTATATGTATCGACAAATATATCGATTGATGAAGGTACTAATTGGATACTTTTACTGTTCATTTCTTTAAAAAGTTTTATACTTTTATAAATGGAAGATTTAGTAATTTAATGGTTTAATTTTAGCAACAAAAAACAAAACAAAACAAAAAAAAAAACAAACAAACAAACAAACAAACAAACAAACAAAAAAGCAAACAAACAAACAAAAGCAAAAACAAAAATTGATATATTCTAGAAAATTAACACAGAGATGAAAAACAGACCAGAAGGCTAGTAAGGTCATACATTGAAATAAAAAATCAAGGACAATGTCAAAATAGATACCAGAACAATACGAATCTCCAATGCAAAAAAGCTAGTGCTCCGAAAGAGTAAGTGTTTCTTGTTTCGCCGCACAACACCTATTGTACAACTTACAAAATTATTCAGTTTGAAACCGTTTTAACTATAACATTTTAAATACGTACCCTGTGTCCACACTTTGCTTACAGGAATCCACAGATATCCAAATGTTAGTGTTCAGATCACCTTGATTCATCAGGTAATGTTTATGGTTAGTGGGTTTTCAAAGTAACTTGTAATTTATCCATTTTTCGAACATAAAAGGGTTGTATGGAAATTGATGCCGATTTAGTCTAATTAAATAGAAAGTGATTTTAAGCCACAACAATAATACTGATTAATGTACATGTATATTTCTCCCCTATAAAAAGCTGAAAAGACAAAAAGTCTACATTGTATTAATAAATCAAATTAATAGAACTTTTGAATGTTATGGGTTTGAATAAAAATCTATTTTTCTGTCCCCTTGTCAAAGACAATATGGTATAACAGTATTTTTTTGCTGTATTTTCTGTCCCCTTAAGCAGTTAAAATAGCGATCTATACGTTTGTTAATTTAAATTACTACATTGTTTTGTTTACAATATTTGTTTGTATATTAAATTTATTATTTGAATTATTTTTGTTATACATGTATTTAACAGAACACTGGTTAACACGTTTGTTGTGTTTTTACAGTCAACACAGAAACGGTATTATTTGGAGCATATACCAGTGTAACAGACTAGTAATACATTATATACTGATTTTGGTGAATCGTATGTGAACATTTCGTTTTATTACTCGCCAGCGATACTAGGGGCAATTCCGTTTGACGACAAAAACTGTTCATACCTAAGTGACTGAAAAGGTTGGCAAAACCGGCTATGGACAGAGCTTTGAATGAGGGAGATACATGTTTGTTACCCCGCAGCTTTCATGGCTTTGTTAAATTTTAAGGAATTTAAACGCGGTTATGGTTATTTATGCAGCTTTTAATACTACTTTAGAACTTTAATTTGTTTATTAAATATCATTAATTTAGTTTAGTTATACTTTACAGATCGCAGGTAAAAACTTTAGAGTGAATGAGATTAATATTATTACAGTGTCATTTCCAACTTTTATTAGATGACATTTAAAATGTAAAAAAAATTAATATGACATTTAATACTTATTCTGAGCATATATCATAAATGTGTTTCTCACCAGCGCAACAAGGAATCAAAACATAATCGTTATTAAACATTTAAAAGCGAATATATACCAAAATGACCGAGATAGCAAAACAAAAAGCATCTATTGACAAAGCTTTTTGTATGAGCGAGATGACGCCGTCGTTTTTATTATACTTTAAGGTACTTTTAAACTGTTACTTAAAAGTATAATTTCGAATAAGCACAGATTGAAGTACAAAGTACAAGAAGCTGAGCTGGTGAAGCCATCGAGAACTTACAGCTCGTCAACAGTGACATCGACCCAGTAGTTTATTTTTGTAGTTGTACAAAGTAATGAGGAATTAACTGTTGAGGAAATAATTGATGTATTTGTTAAATGTGATATACATGTTTTTCGTTTTTTTCTCTCTGTGTACAACACACGGAAAAATACAATATTCAAATAACTAACAGAGTTATAGTTCTTACCATACTAGTACAGTTTATCTATGGCACTGAAGTACCTTTTTTACGTTGTAAGAAAGATATGCAAACAACACTTACAAAGATGGAAACCCTTGATAATCATGCCAGTTTGATGTTTCTTTGACAATAATACCAAAGAAAAAGAAATGGATCTTTCTTCTTTAGTATTGATACCAAAATTACGTAGGGTGTCAATACAAACAATGGTATGTAGCTGAATCGGCCAAATAGTCCAGAAAACCTCTTTCTAAATGTTTAACATCAATTCTATAAGCAGTCAAAACTGGGCTTTACACGCACTGTGAAACAAGCTACTCATGGAGTGATGTGAATCAGATGTGGATCTAAAAAATTCTTAAGATCTTCTGAAATGCTTACAGTCTAAATTATCTTCACTTCTGCAATAGCATAAACTTTTGACTTCTTTACAATTTACACCAAAGAGAGACAGACGGAAGGAGTTAGTTCATCTATATTTTATCAAAAGGAGAGGTGAACGCAGGTACCAATATCTTGTTTTGGGAAGCTTACATTGTTAAGCATCACTTCGATTCTAACAAAAAGTATTCAAGGACTGATATCATCAAAATGTTGGACTTTTTGATCGACAACATATTTGTTATGTTTGTTATATTTGGAGGTTATGTTTATCAACAGACAGTTGGGATTCCAATGGGTACGAATTGTGTTCCTCTACTGGCTGACTTTATTCATTTATTTTATGAAACAGAGTTAACATAGTGGCTTCTTCAGAAAAATATAAGAGCTTAGCGAAATCCTTTAATTTCAACTGTTATACAGATGACGTCTTCTTTTTAATTAATTAAGTTTGGAATCTTTCTGAATAGCATCTATCTAGCCAAAATAACTTGAAATAAAGAATATCATAGATAATTTAAAGTCTGCTTTAAACATTGACTTTCATATTAAAATTGGCATAAAGGACGGTTGAGGAAAAAAAAACTTTACGACAAAGGAGATGACTTTCCGATTATAAAATTCCTATTAATTTGTAGCAGTTTTCCAGCAGCACGTACGGAGTACATGATTGGAGTATATGATTAATACGATACTCTTATCTAGATTTTTTAGATAGACCGATACTGCTTATTCCTCTGCATCGCTATCGGAGTTTATTTCAGAAAGGTTGAAGTCTTCACATCGTAACTTTTAAGGTCGCTCTCACGAATCGGTAAGAAAATAAAATATAGAAGATACCAAATCGTAATCAAAGTTCGTATGTCATAAGAATCAGACAAGACAATGAACAGACACAACAACGAACAACACAGAAACTAAAAACAGGAAATGAGAAGTAACTGTATGGGAATGTCCTTCTCACAGATGATAAACGTTCTGTTTCCAGTGTCATAGTGCAATCCCTGTCTTTTCTCATTCATGTCTATCTACCGGATTTACGCTGTCAGTAACACAACTGGTGCCTCATTTGGAACAAGAACTGCTTACCATTCCGGGGCACCTGCGGTCACGCCGTTTTTTGGTGGGGTTCGTGTTGCTCATTTCTTTTTTAAGCTTCTTGGTTTGTGTGGCTTAATTGTAGATTGTCGTGTATGTTGCTTTGTCCAATAAAGGTCTGGTCTGTTTCCTTATCCTATGTGAGCTTGAATGACAATTTTGTATCTTCTATATTTTATTATCTTCACATATATCCAAGAGTACCCATATTTCGTACACATAAGAATTTTCATTCAATAAATAAGTGAAGCTTTAATTTTTTTTCAAGTATTTTTCATATTAATATACTGCAAGTTCTTGCCTTTCAATCCACCGGTAAGATGGATTTGCAACCTATCTCCTGTGAGCTATGTACGTGTTTGTTTACATGTGGTTCTATTGTAGGACACGTGACGTCATACCCTATTTTCGTACACCTTCAAAAAATAGGCCAAGACTATTCATATATTAGTTTTCCATTATGTATTGTGTAAACGTAGTTAGTAAAAGATTCTAATGAAATAATTCAGCACTTACTGATGGAAAATTTTATGAATAACACAATTTAAAGTACACTCATGTATTTTTCTAATGAATGTTGTTGTTTTGAACATGTGCCCTTGTACATCAGAGACCAGGGATCATATTCCCTGCAGAGACGTACGACAGTAATGTATGAATGTCATATTAGGGGTCTGACTGAAAGGGATACAACAGTAATCCTATATGAGGACTTCACGGATACCACCTTGCCTCAGTTTTATTGAGGTTGTAAATAACTGCAAATTTACCTAATTTTGAGGGTTCTCCTAAAATTGAAAGGAGGATCGTACCTGCAACGACATTAAAGTTGCCAGCAAAATTGTATGCATATATAGATAAAGATTTTCAAAATTGATAATTGTTTAATTATAATAAAATTAATTGTCATGATTTGTGTTGATTAATTACTCAGACTTGCAATGAGGACATAGAAATTCAGTGCCTTTCCTGATCACCCTTTCCTTTGTACAGTAAATCAAGTGCACCCAGTGTCCACAATTGTCACATTCGACCCATTTAGTGAAAATTAAACACGGACTGTCACGGATTTCCTTTGGAGTAAACAGTTTGCATACACAGCACTTTTCTTCTTCGGTGATTTGACTCTCGTCTTCAGATTCCGACTCCGATTCACTGACTGGTAGAGCATTTTTTAAGGTTGCAATTGTTTTATGACTCGGTCCTGGCATTTGGGAATCCAATACTTTGGCCTTTTTACCCTTCGTTTTAGATGTCTGTCCTTTAGTTTTTCTCTTTTGTGTTGATTTAGTTTCCTTGTTGACTGTTGTCTTTTTTGTAGTTTTTGTGTTGTACTTGGTATTGTGCTCCAACATCTGTTCTCTTACATCGTCATCCGTTATACAGTGTCCAGAGGTTATCTTGGACATTGTATTTCTGCTCTTTGGAACATGTTCTGACTTCACTTTTTTAAGTTTGTCCACTCTAGATGTGAAAAATTCTCCTGCCATGTCTGGTTGACTGACTTCCTGTCTGACATACTCTTCATTTTCAATACTGTCTCCTCCTGGCCCTGGGGTAGGGCAATCAGATCTGTCTTTAACTGGTCCAGGTACCAAAATTAACTCTTCCTGGTTATCACATGCAGCTTCATCATCATCATCTTCAATATCATTTTCTGGTTCTGAATTCAATGGAGGGGTTATGTCGGTAAAGGCTTGTGCTGGCAGCAGATAATCAGAATTGATGGATGTTCGATCAAGGGGGAATATTCCTGTTCGCCTAAATGCATTTCTAAGATTGTCTGGGCTCAATGACTTTGAATATGCTCTGCATGCTATTTCACAAATGTTGTGTTTTGTGATTACTGTTGACAGATTTCTCATTTCTTTGTGACATTCATGGTTAAATATTCTTTGAAATGGTCCATAGCATCCCACATCTAGCGGCTGGAGAAAATGGCTAGTGTGTGCTGGCAATACAAAAAGAATGATATTGTGTGTGATTGCCCAGTCAACCAAACCAACTGAAGTATGTGATTTATGGCCATCAAGAAGTAGTAGGATTGGATCATCCCCTCTACCTGGAGCATACTTTAAAAAGTGATCTTCTACATAACTTCGAAATATATCTGTGTTCGACCAACCTGTCTTTGAGACTGTCCCTTCTGCACCAGCTGATTTGCCTTCCATCAACTCTTGTCTCATTCTCGTACCTTCAAATACGAAAAAGGGAGGTATGGCCACACCTGCTGCACTTCCACATCCCAACACGGTAGTTGTTGATGATTTGGCAGATACAACTTCTTGTACAGCTAAAGTCCGACCTGCAACAACTGACGGGGGTGAATGGTTCTGTTGAATGCCCTTTTCGTCCACATTGAAGATAAGGTGCGGTTTGTCCTCTAAATTATGCTTTCTAATTACCTTCTCTAGCTCATCAAAGTACGAGTTAACGGACTTGGTATTGCCTGCTTTGGCTCTCTGTATTTCTAATGCTCTTGGTTTTACAAGTTTTAGGTCATTCTCCCATCGTGACATGAAACATTGGTACCACCTCATTGTGAGTGGGTTTTGCTTGTCTCTTTTCCGTAAGACCAATGCAAAGTCATTTGCTATGTCGACCACTTCTCTCCTGGTGTACCCGTATCCCAGATTTGCCATCTCCTTCAAATGTTCTACTAACTTGGCCTCTTCTACCAAAGAAAACACAGGTGCTCTCCCGGACTTGAATGCCTCTACTGATATTTTCCCACTGGTCCTATCTCGTAGCGTTTGCAAAGGAACTCCATATTGTCTTGCTGCACCACGTAAAGAGATTCCACCAGTTTTGAAGGCTAGGTAGGCGTTCGTCAGCTGTGTTGGACTGTACAACCTATATTTAGACGTAACCTGCTGTGGTTTAACCTGGAAAATAAATTGAATATAGATTTAATTTTAATTCTTATTGCATGATATTATTTTAATCTATTTGAACTGCATGATAATTATGTTACATGTAATTTGCATGGTGCATGTATTTTTTTTCTTCTAATTTAATGTGTTTTATTACCCTCATTTTGTTGCATGTTCTTCTTGTTGCGCACACCAGGTTATGGTAGCTATTTTTTCTATCTTTTCATGGTAATTTCATGTGGATTTTGTTAATTTGTGTATAATTTACAGGTCAGGAACATAGATTATAACAGAGACATATAAAACAAATATTTTTTGGCTTGTATTTTTTTCATTTTTTGTTGAAATTATGTCTTTATGTAAACGTCACTTTTAGTGCCTTATGAAATGACACTTTGCTAGTTTCATATTTTGACGCCATTGCTGTAAATTGTGGTGAATTGTATAAGGAACGATCGATTTTTAACCGTAAATATTTTTCGTTTGGCCTACTTACACACTAAAGCGCACATACGATTTTGATCACGTAACAACAAATATGGCGAATCTGGAGGGACATTTGAAGTACGCTATGTTTTTGTGAAAAAATTATGGTTTTAAAGTAAGGATTGAAACGGGACTAAGCAAAATGATAGGTTTTATGGGTTGTGATATATTTATGGTCTTATTACCTGCTTGAAACGCATTTTCTTGCTTTGAAGTACACAGTCACGTTCGATCTTTGAAGGCTGTTTGAACTTGGTGGAAAATGACGTAACAATCGATCTTTGGTGCACGTTATCCGCATGCAAAAAATTGTACGAATTTTAGGGTATGAACGAATTTAGGGTAGCCGACGATATATAATTCCGAACATGGAGTATCCTTTACAAAATCTAAATAAACTAATAAAACTTTTGAATGCGCTGCCTTCCTAAACAATTGAAAAGAAACAAAAGTATTCAGTCCAACTTTTGAAATTTAAGGCCTATTTCCAATGTTTGCCCTCGTTTTCGTCAAGCTAGGGTGTCACTCCTTTTTTTTTGTAAAAAAATACTGAAGCCAATGAAGCTCTAAGCCAATGATTTCAAAATGACATTAAGGTCAAAGGTTAAATTCCACATGAAATGACCTTTCAATGTCACTGTTAACGATTGACTTTCATTTTATTGGTATTTTCTAGATATTTTCAAACTCTAAACTGTTTTTCATTTCTCGACATCGAGTCGATATTTAATAGCAAGTATCTGTCATAAAAACGCGGTAATGGCAAACATCTATTTTAAGTAACAGAAGTATCTCCCTTACTTCCATAATGCAGCTAATTATTTTAAAAGGGTAGAACAAAACTGAAGTTTTGGAATATTATCAATTATTCCTATGAGTAATTTCTTGTATTTATCCGAAACAATAGATGACTTCTCATTAACATAAAAAACTAAATTTTAAAAACGTAGGTCCCAGGTACGAAACAGATGTATAATGATCACTGAGTCACCTATCGAACAAAATTTTGTCAAAACTAAAGATCACCGAAATGAATGATCTTGACCTTCAGGCTTGTCTTGGCAATCATCGAATATTGCTGATGAAAAGTAAAAGAGAAAATGTTAAATTTTTCAAGACAGCAAATGATGATTTGATCAACCCAGTCTGAAGATTCCTTATCGTATTTATTGTCCTTTAAATATTTCAAATCATAATAGCTCATAAACAATCAAAGATATCTGTGATGAAAGGGATGCGAATACTCAGCTTCTCAATACAAAGCATATTTCATGATCGGGCAACTCAATTTATTATCACTTGTGGGAGTTATTGGCATTTCACAACATCTAAAGGAGTACAAGTTATTCCCATGTGACAACAAATAAATCACTTCAACTAGCAAGTCAATACAAAGTATCATTTTCATGATTCGGTCGGCTTATTTCAATGATTCCTGATTGGAGATACTGATTTTTCTAAAATTTTAAATCAATTTAACTCAGAAACTATCTGAAAAGTAATGTTCAACTTCCAACACCTAAAATCTTCATAGTCCGGTCAATTCAATTTAATAATGCGTCAAAGTATCGTTTTTCCCTGTTCTATAATCATTAAAATCTTGCTGGAGAAGCGTAAAGTCATGTAATATCGTCAACAGAACACCAAAGCAACAGGCCCAAGCGGTAATCCAAAATTCGTGAATCCAGAGACAAGCAAAAGCGCGCAAACAAACAACAACAAACTAGGACAAAAACAAACAAGAACTGAAAGCGAAAACATGTAGCAAACAAACTAAGCAGAAACAGACGACACGAGAACCAAAGCACTAGCACTAAGCAGAAACAGACGACACGAGAACCAAAAGCACTAGCAATGTGAACTCCCACCAAAAACCGGGAGTGACATCAGGTGCTCCGAAAGGATAATCATGTCCTGCTCCGTTAACGGCACCCGTCACATTGCAATTGAGAATATCCGGTG
>JAOXYH010116259.1:0-10398 GCA_028566455.1 Botula fusca
TGCTTATCAAATGACCTTGAAAAATTTAATATGATGCAATCATTGTATTGCATCATCATATTTTGAATTTAGAACTTTCTTTGACAATAGTGATGATATTTTTATTACTTTTATTATTTTAAAATCTCATAATTGCTATCTTTTGATGATACCATCGTTGGTATCGCATCATCATATTCATTATTTTGACCTTTCATAAAAAAAATGATATTTGAACATTTCTACTGATGATAGTACAAAATAGTAAAAATTACATTTATTTTGCAATGATGCAATCACATGTATTGCATCATCCTAGTAGATTTATTTATAAAATGAATTTTCCCGTCCTTGAAAATGACAATTTTGTTTGTTTTTCATGTATTTTTTCAGATGATGCAATCACTGGTATTGCATCAAGATATTGATTTTTTTCTTATTTTTTTAACAAATCAACATATCTACTAAATGATATTTGTGCTAATATATTTCTGTATTTGTTGTGGATGCAATCTCTGGTATTGCATCATCATGTTAAATTCCATTTTTATCTTCTTTTTTTATATTTTTTGGAAATACATTGACATATTGAATACTAATCGTTTTGATTATATTTTTTTTGGTATTTTGTGTTACTTACACCCCGAAGGCCGGATGGCCAATGGGGTATAAATTACTTGTACCATAATTTAAAAAACAATCCACATTGATAGTTTTCAATATTTTAATGAGGGGGACGTCGAGGAATTTGACCTTATCCTACAATTTCCTGACCATTTACCTTTAGTAAAATTATTTTTCATGCATTGTGGAGGGGATTTTATTTAATTTTCACTACTGGGTTTGTCCTTATAGCTTTTTTTCAGGTTGTCATATTTAAAATAAGATTTCACATTATAAATATTAATTGTTTGAAGAAATATGGAGTGTTTCTTAGTAAGTGGATATATATTTTATTTCATATCATATAGTAGAGTGTAGTAATGCATTCTATTTAATCAAAAGTATTACATTTTTTTTTTGTATAATTATATTCTGTTTTATCAATATAGAGACAACCTCCAAAGAAGACCACTTCAAAGAAGTTGGTAAGAAGTGGGGAGAGCTTTCTGTGGCTGAGAAGCTAAAATTCAAGGAAGATGCCAGCTCTATTAGGAAGACCGAGCTGAAGGGAATGAAACCAGAGGATGCCATCGCCCAGCATTTTAAGACCATTGAAAATTCGGTAATATAGATTTGTTGATTACCACTATTTAGTTTTTTTTAGTGCATTTGGATATTAAAAATAAGATGGTATAAACCTCCGTTGTATTGGCTTATGCAGTGAAGCTCTTTGAAGAAACATCTATAGCATTATATTTCAAAGCAATTGAAGAACATAACATATTTTTTTTAATTCATTTTTCATTTGACACTAGCAGTGTTACACACAGATCTGAAGTATATAAATCACAAATTACAAAGTATCATTTATTCAAGAAAGATATATATTGACATGGAGTATACATATCCCAGGTTCTGCAAAAATGTCGGCTGTTGATTGGCTACACACAAGTCAGTACCAAACCCTGGCCTCTGTCTAGTTGCTAAGGAATGCTATTGTTGTTTCTATGTACACTCTGTTTATTTAATTTCTGTATAAAAATATAAACCCTTCATTAAAAAGAGGTCTGTTATGTTTATTTTTAAATAAATACTTATTTTTGAAGCAAAAAAATCCCTAATTTTCCAAATCAGATGTTGATATGACGTCGACATTTTGAACAGGAAAATGAACATTAAGTTTCGGGCCAATTTATATCGATAAACGAACTCGTATTTGCCGACAGTCTTTCTACTTAAAAAATGAACTGTACCACTTTGGTGTATTTGGCCTAATTTATCGTTTGGTCGATTCAATTTTTGACAAAAACTTTTAAAACGTCTTTTACACTGTATTTTATAGGGGTATATGATTGAAAAATTGACATTATGGGGCCAAGTAAGGGATAAAATCATTATCTATGCTTTTACCCGCGTACATGGAGATTGTACCACCTTCAAGGACTTCTGTGTACCATGAGGCTAAGTTAGGGTTTCCAGGGAAAAACATGGGTTGTTGCTACTCACATTCACAGGGAGTTGTCATCTTTTGTTGTCTACTGTGACTTAAGCAAGTGGAGATTCTTAATGAAACTTTCACATCCCAGATATTTATTTATGATATCAAGTTATGTTGCACATCCTATTTTCAATTTTTTTTTCTTAATTTGCTTTCAGATTAATGTTCTAGGATCTCTTGGCTTCGAGATCATGATGGTGGCCACTAAGGAAATGAGTTTCCCGACCTGTTTGGGACACCTAGAGGGCTAGGGTATATAGCACAACCGCAGATATTAGAGCAGTTCAAGAAATCTGTGTTTGGTATGTTTAATAGTAAGGGCTATTCCATTAAAAAATCTACCCCAACCAAGGCATCCAGCTTTCATTAACATGAATTGGGGGTACCACCCATAGAAGTGATTTACAAAAGAATATCATTGTTTTATATCATAGAAGTAATTTTTACTGCCGAAACCATCCCATTTCCTGTGTTGTGTCGCCTGCATAGCAAGGTCGACACATAGGGATCACTCTGTCGTCTTGTGTCTACGTGGTCGTAGTCCGCGTCACACTTTTATCTATTATCCGCATCTCCTCCTAAACCACCTGATGGTATTTAACGAAACTTGCACAGATTTTACCTTGTAGACTGTAGATATGCACAGCTATTTTGTTTAAAAAAATTCCCCCAAAAATCTGTTTTTTTCAAATATTTCCCATAGCATACTATATGAAGAGGTGGGGTTCTCTTATCGCCAACTCCTCCTAAAACTACATGATAGAATTTAATCAAACTTGTTTTATTTTTTTTTCCTTATGGACTATAAATATGCACTTGATGTATTGTTTAATTGGTCATTCATTTTTTGCCTAAAACTGACGGTTTAAATATTTTTTTTCAGAAATCACAGATTTTGAGAATTTGCAATATCTTTAGTTTACCTCATCTGATTTCTTTCAGAATTTAAGGTGTTGTTTAGCTATATGAGACAAAGAACCCACATGATTTTTGTAGTGATGCATTAAACTATTTTAGGGAAGAACTAGATTTTTTAGTCAGAAATCACAGATTTTGAGAATGGACTGGTTTGTGGACAATATATCCTGACTTTGCCATATCCCAGTTCCAAAACAGCAAACTTGATGAGAGCAAAGCCTATTGATTTTGATGTTGATCAATGAAGTAGTTTTAGGGAAATCTTGATTTTTGACCTAGAAATCATGAATTTTGAGAATTGACTGGTTTCTGGAGAGTATACCCTGTATATGCCTTACCTGATTTCCATAGATCCGTGTGCAGGAGACTCGGAACAATGCAGAAGTCTATTGATATCAAACCGCAGTTTTGGGGGAAAACTTTTTTGTCAGAAATCTCAATTGACAGTATCTTTAGTTTACGTTAGCTGATTTCTACCAAAGTTGAGATGTTGTCAAACTGTATGAGACCAAGAAGCCTATTATTTTTTAGTGTCAATCTGTGAAATAGTATTACTATTTCGCAACGCTAATTTTATTTAGTATTTAATATTAGTCATAATATGCTAATTGCAGGCGACACATATCTTCCATGGAAGACTCGCATCTAAGTTTTATCATAAAATCAAACGACTTCTCACCTCTCCACTGATATGATACTTCTCAAAAACATTGATTTTTGTATCAGACTGCAGTTAAAAAAATGTCTTTTGGTGAAATAATTTCTTTTAAAACAGTATTCAAATTCACAATTGTTCAGGTACAATGCAATATCAGTGATTTTGCAACAAAAGTGAAGTGTAATAAGCATGGTTGAGGCATAATTTTTAAATTAATGTTTTACCAATCAGATTATGACTTTAAATACAGAATTTCAATGAACTTTATTTTTTGGCCAATTTAGAGCCTCAAAGCCCCTGCCACTACAATAATCCCAATGAAAGGCATGTTGTTAACATAGGGATGATTAAGAAAATAAACTAAACCACATATTATGTATCCTCAAAACACCACTTTTTCCTTGAATTACCATTAACCAAATTATTGCTTGTGAAAAGTAAATGCATTAACAGAAGATGCTATTCTTTTTATATTGTAATCAACACTGTTTATGTGACCCAACCAAACAAGGAAAGGGTGATTTGCGCACTGAAGTGAGGCAGCTTTTGAATTCTCGCTGGGGTAAGCTTCTTTTTTAACTCACCTGACCCGAAGGGTCACGTGAACTTTTGGTACCACTGGGCGTCCGTCCGTCAGTTGTCCATCTCGTCCGTCTCTCCGTCCATCGTCTGTCGCTAGCTTTTAACATTTTAATCTTCTCCTCTGAAACTGCTGGGCCAAATGGAAGCAAACTCGGCAGGAAGTATGTATGTAAGGTTGTTCATAACATTTGTTCATTTGGTCCTGATTGGACAACAAACATGGCCGCCATGGGCAATTCTTAATTCTGATTGGCTGAGTTTTCAAAAATCTTCTTCTCTGAAACTGCTTGGCCAATAGGGACAAAACTTTAGTGGATTGGTCCTTAGGTGGTCCCCTTTCAGAATTTTGTCCGATGACCCCGCCTCTAGCCAAGCAGTTTCAGAGGAGATTTTTGAACATTTTTCCCATAGGGTCTTATGTTGAAACTATCAGCCGACATCGTTTCAACATAAGACCCTAAGGGAAAAATATTCAAAAATCTCTTCTGAAACTGCTTGGCCATTTGGGACCAAACTTTGAATGGTTCTTAGGTGGTCCCCTTTCAGAATTGTGTCCGATGATCCCGTCCGCAAACCAGGATGGCCACCATCAGCCAAATGTTTAAAATCTCCCCCTTCTGAAACTGCTTGGCCAATTAAGATCAAACTTTGGTGGAATGCTCCTTCCCGGGGGGTCCCCTTTCAGATTTATATCCATTGATCCTGCTCGCAAACCGAGATGGGCGACATAGTTTTAACATAGGATCCTGTTTAAAAATCTTTTTGCTGAAACTGCTTGGCCAATTAGAGCCAAACTTTGGTGGAATGGTCCTTAGGTGGTCCCTGTTCAGAATTGTATTTGATGACCCCTGTTCCGACGTGCATCCAGGATAGCTGCCATCAGCCGACATAATTTTATATAGGACCCTATCAGAAAAAATGTTTGAAAAAATCTTTAATGAAACTAGTCAGCTAGTTAAAAGCAAACATAGCATTGATTGAACTTGATAGGTCAACTTTCTAAATATGTCTGGTCACCTGATCTACATTCTGATCCAAGTCAGTTGGTATCAGTAGACATAGTGGAAATTATATCAATGAAAAAGGGCAAGTTGCTTTAATTTAAGGGCTCAGGTTTGAATAGTAAGTTGTATTCAGCATGCAGTTATTCATAAGTGGGGTGATTTATGTCAGGTGAACGATACAGGCTCACCTGAGCCTCTAGTTTTCATCTGAAATAGCAAGAAATACATGTCTATGCATGCAAACTACAAAGGCCAGAATGATGGAGGAATCATAAATTTAGAAATATAGACCTATCCAAATTAACAAGGACACAGAGACAAACATGAAATAAAAAGAAAAAACTACAACAAATATAAACAACATGGATCCCTACAAAACACATCTCATTTCAAACAGGTATGCAAAGGAAATATATAGGATTCATTTCAGAACTGGATTTACCATATAGATTAAACAACTTTAAATTAAAATATAAAAGGAAAATAGTTAAATATAAGAAAACAACATAAAAATTGAGGTAAGTTGCTGCTATAAATAGAAAAAGAAAGTCTACTGGGAAACTTCATGGACACAGCAGCAAATCTTCAATGGAAACAAGAAAACTCATTCAGGGGTCACAATAAGATCTTAAATGCATGGAATAAACACTCAGCAGCAAGCTCTGTTGAAAATCCACCAACTCTATGGCAGTTTATTATAACTGTAAATTCTAACATGACAAAGACACATCGGCGATCAACATTTTATATTTTTTAAACTTCTTTTAAAGACTTCTAAAATGATTTTTATAGGTACATGTATATATGATTTAATCAGTGACAGGTTTTATATTTTCAGAAAAAGCAACAGGAGAGTCAAAGCCGATCCCTTACTCCTCCTTGTTGAAGGGGAAAATACCATGGTCACTAGAGGGACTCCCAGTTCCAGTAAAGGAACCTAGTAATTATGGCGTTGGTCATTTGCAGAAAATTATGAACAGCGCAGCAGATATAAAATTTGTGTAAGAACAGTAAACTTATTGTATTGTAATTATGGAAGGAAACTTTGTATTCAATACCAATTAACTTAATTGGCGAAAAAAGTTAAGTTATACCCTGCATACGAATGCTAACATTCGTCTGTCCTTTCCATATTGCAATGGTTTCCAAATGATGTCTTCAGTAAGCATAGATTAATTTTGTTAAGCTTATAACAGTTGTAAAGTACAGGTTAAGATGGATTTTTAGCAAAAATCAATATACATGTATAGTTTTTAGAGTTATGATATTTTTAACTTTTTGCAATTCCCCATTTTTAACCGGTATGAGAATAACATTATATCTACATAATCATGATTTTATTAATGTACATTAAATCAATATTAAAAACATCTCATTCATTAAAGTTAACTGAATTAATGGAATCTTAAATTGCAGGAAAAAACAGTTGTTGCAGAAACTCATAGTCCAACAGATATTGCCAGGAATACTCCAGTCAGTCAGAGCGGAAGTGCAGAGGAAATTGTGGCATCTATTGTCAGTGAAGAGTGCCAACTTGAAACTGTTCACGATTTAAGTGATGGTAAGGATAGAAAGTAGTCAGATTGTTTTTGGTTCAATCGTACCATGGTCAGTTTGAGTTTTCTCATCACTTGCTGTTTTGCATCCCTAAATACCATTAGGTAATCCTACCTGAGGGTTACGATTAAACACCATTACTCGCAGTGGAGCATTCCGAAGTGGATCATATTGGCACCTCTGATGCTTGTTATTCTTATTCTTTTGCTTTGAAAACCTTCCAACTTGAACATAAGCTTACATTGAGACATGATATTTTAACTTATTCTTTTTGTAAATATGGCCTATGGGGCACCTGGCTTCCCAATGATAAATGTTAGGAGTTTGGAAGGCACTCAATATATTTTTGTCATTAGTGGTGGGACTTATTGAAAACTGTACATTTATCTTATATGAAATATGTATGGGTGGTGGGTCCGGAAAAAAAGTGCCTTTTAACACCCTCCCCCACGCCCCCTTTTATTTATGTAATATCCCCTACATTGTTATATCTCACTCAAAAATGAATGTGCATTATTTCAGAGCGTGATTCAGAAGCTTCACATGCAGAACATAATGCTCCAGTTAGCCAAGAACCTGAAGCATCTTCAGGTAAGATAACACCTTTATGCTTTTGACAAAAAATTGGCACGTCAGAAAAATGAAATTCCAAATAAATCAAAACTTTTATTGTCTTTCATCATTCGATAGTACAATTATTGTTGAATTAAAACAGAAACATTTTTTCTAAGAAAAAAAACCCTAGTCTTTTAAAAACTGTATGCACTTTTACTACCACAATTTTGAAGTGTAGCAAAATAATTGATAGCAGGATTGTTGGTTGGGGTACAATTTGATGATCTCTGGTTGTGTTTTGGACTCATAATCTTGTTTGTCAAAATTTGCAAAGTATAGAACACTAATGGAAAATTAAATATTATCATTACTAAAGTGTGTCCAAAAAAATTATAGATTTGTATTGATTACGGCCCCGCATCTAGAATGTGGGTGCCCTATAGTTTTTATTTTTACTTTGTCCGTCTGTCTGTCAGTCAACAATTTTTTGTTAATGGAAAAACTATACATAATAGATACATGAAATTTTATACAGTTGTTTGCAAACATATGTAGATATACATACTAAATTATTCTAATCCAATAAATATTTTTTGGGAAAAGCTTAGATTTTTTATGAAAAATCACATATTTTGAGATTCATAATTTGTCACCGCTGCTGTTCTTACTATGTGTATCATATGCAAAGTCAAGTTTAAATTGAAATTGTAATTTTTTTTTGTTCAAGAGCTTAAAATATACTAGCTGTGCCCTTCTGACTTCATCAGTATGAAGTAATGACTTTCTTTTTCCCACAGTTTTGTTGCATTACATATAGTTGTTTCTTCTATTCAACCATTCTTCACACTTAGGTAGGAAGTTTGAGCCAGATATTCATTAAACTTGGTACACATGCCGGATAGACCAATCACTCGGTGAAAATGACCCAATGCCAGTTTTTTTCAGACAGCATCCAATGATATACATAGTAAATGGTGTTAGGGTAGAAGAAAAGACTGAAGGGTAGTAGAAAGGACTTCACAGAAATACTGTTCATTCAATATCTACAATTGGAATTTTGATTGCAAATTACATAGGTTCTACAGATTCTTCTATGGATTTTAACAAAGTTCAATAAATTCAGATTTTTCTGAACATTTTTTTCTCGGGATCAATTTAGAGGAGATAACTGAATGTTGAAAACCTCACTGTCCTTCCATGTTTATATTTCATTTGATTTTATATTTTAGATGGAACCATCCTCACAGAGCGAAGAGGACCAGATATACCAATAGGTAAAATTTATCTCTGTAAAACTGAGGTTTTAAGCTTACCATGCAATAATCACTGTGTTTTTATCCACTTTTTATATCCCCGCTTCGTCTGTTACAAATATTTTTTTTGATTGCAGGTGAGGCTAATGGGAAACTGCTCATTCATCTTATATGAAAATATGCATGGGTGGTGGGTCTGGGAAAGAAAAAAAACCTTTTAATCCCCCCTAAGGGTCATGTGAGCTTTTGCCACCATTAAGTGTCCGTCGTGATTAACTGTTCACTTTTAATCTTCTCCTCTGAAACCACTTCCCCAATTCAGACCAAACTCGGCAGGGATGGTCCTTGGATTGACCCCTTTCAGAATTATATCTGACAACCCTGCCCACCAACAAAGATGGCCGCCACGGCTAAAAAGAGAAAATTCGGCAAAAAAATAATTGAAAATCTTCTCATCTGAAACTACTTGGCCAGTTGGGACCAAACTTGGCAGGGATGGTTCTTGGGTGGTCCCCTTTCAGAATTATATACAATGACCCCGCCCGTCAACCAAGATGGCAGCCATGCTACAAATAGAAAATTTGGCAACAAAATCATTAAAATTCTTCTCCTCTGAAACTACTTCTTCTACTCTGAAAGCCAGTTGGAACCAAACTTTGGTGAAATGGTCCTTGGACTGCAATAGAGTAACAGCTTCTTCTTCACATGCACAGAACCGAATTGTCCTCATGTGCTGTCTACCTGTAAAAATGAAAATATGAAACTATTATGCTGGATAGACATATTGGACATACAAATTGTTTTAAACACTATATTGATGTAATCGTACGTATTCATTATGTAAACTCAAAACTTCCACATTCACAGTCTTAAGACTTTAAATTGTAGCCTTAGGGTATCTATAGTTCAACAAAGTTTTTGACATTGAACTTGCACATTTGCATTCCTTTTGTGTGAGATGACACATCTTTTATCAAGACTATTTCTTTTTTAAGTGTTATGAACGGCACACGAATTCTGTAAAATTCATAATATCATAAGAATTATAAAATAAGTACTGTTAAAACTTTCTAATTCATTATATATAAAACCATACATTGCTTTAATCCATGAGAATTAAAATCTTGGCATGAGTGTTTGTGGAAAACACACAAGTTATTACTTGTTTGGTCTAAAAAGCCATCAAACCATATAGTATATAATTCATTTTTGCCAAGACCACACACACTTTGTTGAATATAAACTTGAAATAATACAAGGAAAATAGTTGGTTTATATCATATAGCAGTATGAAAACCCTCAAAATATTGGCAAACAGGAAGAAGACGACCAGGTGCCAGAACCCTTACAATGTACAACTCAGTAACAGACAAATTGTTCTGCTTCATTTCATCTTTTTTAAGTGACAGATTTTTTCTGAACAGACGTGATTATGAACAGTATGCAGAGATTTTAAAATGTATTTTGGTGTTACAGTCAAACTTGCCTTAGCAGTCACCTCTTTTAAGAGGTCACCTCGATTCTAAGGTCACTTTCTAAAGACCCCTTTATAGTTCATTTTATATATTTTCAACCTTGAACAAAAGGTCACCTCTCTTGAAAGGTCAGTTTTGATCCATCCCAAAGACGACCTCTAAATACAAGTTTGACTGTATTCGAATATGAACTAATTATACCATATTTTCATGTAATTGTTTGATTTTATGCCGTACCCAATTATGTCGAACAAAAGAGCAGATCTAGCACTTAAAAAATTATGACACTTACACCTAACGTTTGCTTTTCACTGAA
>JAOXYH010116370.1:0-10397 GCA_028566455.1 Botula fusca
TATGTATTAGATACAGTGCAAAGGTAACAAAGAAACTGTCCGGTATGGGACGTTAGAGTACACTTTTTCTGCACGAAAAGTCGGGTCAAGGTCCGAGGAGCGGTAGCTCTGAGGACACTTGTACCCGACTACGAGTGCAGAAAATGTGTACAAAATCGTCCCATACCAGCAAGTTTCTTTGTTACCTTTGTACTGTGTCTGACTTGTATGACAGTAGAAATATTATCAACAGTCACAAAAGCTGATACGAGACCGTTCCGTTGTCATTTCACTATCGGCACAATTCTTAACCTTTTGGCGTGTTTGATTTATTGCGGTGTGCTCGTTGGGTTGGTAATTTTATGAATTTCTAATACAGTAATGTCTTTGTATTTATGATTAAATATCGACATAATTTTATATAATATCAACAGTTCTAAATAATTACTTCGGTATTTACTCATGTTTACTATCAGTCTAAAGTATCGGTCGTTGTCAAAATATAAATATGTTAAATTAACACTTTACGATTACAAGCGTCCTTAGTTTAGTGGTTAAGGCGTTGGTATAAAGTACCCATGTAGCAGTGGTTCGAGCCTTGGTAGTGTCCGGATTTTTAAGACGAAAATTACAGTTAGTAATAGATTTCAAGTCAAGTGTACCATATTTAAGTTCGAAAGCACTTCAAATGTAGAAAATATAGTTCAATGTGACGTCAGGAAAAAAGTGTGAGGGATAGAGGCCTGAAATACAATAGCTTCGCTGGGGTACTGTCGTACAAAAGCAAAAATAATCATTTTACCCCTAGGTTCTATTTGAAGCAACAGCGGCCATGTTGGTTGATAGGCAGGGTCATAGGATATAATTTTGAAAGTAGATACTCAAAGGATGATTCAGACTATATTCGATCTCTGTAGGCCTTGTGGTTTCAAAGGAGAAGATTTTTTGAAAAAAGTTTACGACGGACAAAGGACGACGGAACACGTACGCAAAGTGATGAGAATAGCTTACACGACCCCTTTAGGCCAAGGTTCAAATTAACTTGTGTTGTCAGTATATCAAGTACAAGTTAACTTGTGTTGTCCGTATGACAGGTACATGTTAACTTGTGTTGTCAGTATGTCAGATACATGTTAACTTGTGTTGTCCATATAACAGGTACATGTCAACTTGTGTTGACAGTATGTCAGGTACATGTTAACTTGTGTTGACAGTATGTCAGGTTCAAGTTAACTTGTGTTGTCAGTATGTCAGGTACAAGTTGACTTGTGTTGTCAGTATGTCAGGTACATGTTAATTTGTGTTGACTGTATATCAGGTACAAGTTAACTTGTGTTGTCAGTATGTCAAATACAAGTTAACTTGTATTGTCAGTATGTCAGGTACAAGTTAACTTGTGTTGTCAGTATGTCAGTACAAGTTAACTTGTGTTGTCAGTATGTCAGATACAGGTTAACTTGTGTTAACAGTATGCCGGGTACAAGTTAACTTGTGTTGACAGTATGTCAGGTACAAGTTAACTTGTGTTGACAGTATGTCAGGTACATGTTATTTTGTGTTGACAGTATGTCAGGTGATTACATTTGTATTAACTTGTTGTCAGTATGTCTGGTACATGTTAAACTTTAGACCTAATCTTTTAATTACTACTCTTGATTCACGAGTTTTGGATTACTACTTGAACCTGTTGCTTCGGTATTCTGTTACCGATGTTTCATGGCGTATTGTAGTCTTTAGGAGATAAAAAAGTAAGAATCACAACTCTATTCTCATGGTTCAGGGGACACACCATAATGGTTCATGGTGGCGGCCGTATAATTTCTGAATATCTGCAACAGAATATGGAAGCAACAGGTTGAAGCGGCAATCCAAAACTCGTAAATCTAGAGACAAGGCAAAAGCGCGGGAAAACAACAACAAACCAGGACAAAAACAAACAAAAAAGAAAATCAAAAACATGTAGCACACAAACTAAGTAGAAACAGACGACACGAGAACCATAGCACTAGCAATGTGAACTCCCACATGACTTGAATCTAGATGGAAACGATGACTTGAATCTAGATTGAACATAACTCTGACCCAGAAGCTTATCAGTCAGGAATTTTGCACGATGTAAAAAATCCTGAAAACTCTTAGATCATTTGTAAAATGATATCGGAATTCCAAGATTATCGCCTTAGATCATTTGCAAAAATAATATAAAATTCGTAGACTACCGCCTTAAATCATTTGTAAAAATATAGGAATTCGTAAAGTACCGTCTAAGATCATTTGTAGGAAACATATCGAAATTTGCAGACTATCGTCTGTAGTTTAAAACTCTTTCATCACATATTCAGGAAAGAACTACCGGTATTTACATCAATTTTTAATAAATACTTTACTAGCGGCTATGAACATTTTATTTTTTACAGGGAGTCAACACCTCAAGACAAATTGCCTTCTGTGAACAAGTAAGGAAAAAGAGACGGGAAATAAACTCTACCTACAAACTTTTTAATCCAAATACTCATACTTGTATTTAAGAACAAATTTCTTTTTAACTGTGATCACTACCTTCAAATTAATAGCACGAGTTTTTGGATTAAAATGGCGTCATTATATGCAAATATTTTTATTATCAAGCACGAAGAACAGACAGTCTACTATTCCCTTTAAAGTCGATTCATTGACGATATCGATATAAAAATAGAAGTATACAACGAAACAATTAGTGTATATGTCAAGCATTGCAGCAATTCCAATCATTCTTTAAAGTTTATTCATGAAACATCGTCAAAAAATCATTCCTGAGTTCAATGACTTCAATTTACAATGGAACTATGACAAATATCAGCAATACAATGCCGAGCAAAAAGTTCAATGCAGAAATCCTAAATCCGTTACTCCTGGGACAAGACAACATCGCGGAAACAAACAAAGAGAACTGGGACATCACAAAAAGAAATGAAAATAAAAAATGTGTAGTAAACAAACAAAATAGAAACAGACAACACGAGAACAAAAGCACTTGCAATGTAAACTCCAACCAAAAACCGGGAGTGACATCAGGTTCTCCGAAAGGGAAAGCATGTCCTGCTCCTTTAGCGGCACCGTCATATTGCGAGTAGGAATATCGGCATCAAATGAACAGTTGATGCCATGAAATTATTACGCAAGCGCAGATGTTACTTTCGACATATTCAAAAATACCTGTTTTAAGCCAAATTTTGATATTCATTACAGTGGAGATAACAGTATTGTATTTTATTATTTGACGGCATCAATTGATGATTTGAAAGTCGGAAATATCCGCTAACGCTTCGCCAGTAAACTCAATTTCCGATCATCAAGTCATTCAATTGATGTCGTCAAATAATAAATTACAATGCTGTTATCTCCTAATGATACAGTACTTAAATAGCATCTACACAAAATTCAAACACGTTTTGTGTCATGGTTTCAAGTAGATAACCAGGGAGGGCATAAGTACCTAGTCAGAAGTTATGTCATATGGATTTCGGCAATAGAATCCCTAAACAAAAAGTTCAAGGCAGAATCTACATGCATGATGCAGGAAGGAGGAAAAAGTGTGGAAAAAAATAACGAGAATATGACAGCAAGAAAAGAAGTTAAAAAAATAGGGCAAACAAACAAAATAGAAAAGACAACACGAGAACCAAAACACTAACAAGGTTAACTCCCACGTAAAAACCGGAAATACATGTAACATGGGGTGCTTCTGGAGTTGCCGGAAAACGTTAAGTGCGATATATTTATACTGAATTTGATGTATCGGATGTCACATTTCCTAAATTTATTACTCGTCAGCGATGCTATGGACCATAACTTTGGAAGTCCACAACTGTGACCGAAAATTTGTGAGAGCGAGCACATGACAAAAAGACCGAATTAGGAGTCAAAACGTCTACAGAAAGAGCTTTGTACGAGGGAGATAACACCGTACTTTTACTACATTTTTAGGAATTTTAACAAAAGAATATTGCTTTATCTGATGAAATTTAGCTTCCAACAATACATGCAATAATATTTAAAAATAATATTTTTCCAGAGAGAAGTCTTTCACGTGTTTTGTTATCCGGCCCAATTGCACTGGTAGTTTTACAGTTTACGGCTCTGGAGGTAATATCGTTAAAAACCTTACTAATAACGAACCATTGGTTCAATGTAAAAACTGTCAAATGTCCAGAAAAGTCCGGCTTTGTTTCTGACTTTTAGCATTCTCTACTAGCTAATTATTATAAACTGAAGTACCTTATTGCAGGACATTTTATATCTAATAATTAAAAGACCAAGACAAATTATAACAATATTTGCGAATTTGCAGTATACATGAGATTATCCGACGTAAATGTAAAAGAAATACTATAAAAGTATAATTGTTCGTAGAGTATCAGTTTCCCATGATTTAGAGTTTCCTTAAATCCTAGACAATTGGTTCTAAACGAAATGAGAAATTTCAATTGATTCAGAAATAATTTATGCAAAGTATGAAAACAACAACTTGAACACCACGAAACAGGAATTTTTCACAAACTATAAAAATTGTGTGGCTTTCCTACAGCTTGTACAGATTCACTTGATACTTTGCGTCTCTCGTCAGTATCTGTATCCACAGGTAGACGGATTAAAGTATCTTCCATATGCCTTGGTTTTGCCAGGTCTGTGGCGAATGTTGAATTTGAAAGCTGCAAGTGCCGCCGACCAGCTTTAAATTAAAAGACTGCTTGTATGATCCAGGTTTACCATCATGACCGACAGCAACCTGGCCATTTCGTACTGAAAACAGTTAAAGTAGATTTTACAAGATGCTTTTTATTGAGTCTAATATGCTTTCGTACATATTAGATTACATCAGAGGAAAGGACAAGGTATAATGAGGCCACTTTTTTGGCCCCTCAAATTCGGAAATCATAAAGTGTTATAATAATGTTTGTTCTCCAGATATGCCTCGTGCCCTCAAAGTTGGTCCAATTTGAGTGAAAACCGAACAAGTGCTAAATTTGCTTCTTTTTAACACTTTCCAATTAAATTTGAGATATGAGCAACAGCCTGACCCAACAAGATATTTTACTGAAAGAGGTCTTTTCTTAATATGTTCAAATGGTTCAAATATCGGTTTGGGTCAGGCTGTTGCCCATATTTAATTTTACCAAACACTATGCGAAAAATTACCATTTTTGGTCGAATTGATGATTATGCCATATTTATGACGTCACTGTTACATCAAAATAGAAGTCTGTAGCCTAAAACGGCCAGGTTATGATATCACATTCATTTCCTGACAAAATAAATATAATTTGGAAAGGATTAATGAATTTGCAATTTTTTCATCATTTTAGGGCCAAATTATGGCTCTTATCATACCTCCTCCTTTTACCCGATTTATATTGTCAACAAAAATCTGTTTCTTCATTTTATCCAGTTACGTTTATATTACAAGAATATTCATTTCTTTATTTTATCATACAGCCAACACTCTTACCAAAGATGTAACTGAAAGAGATGATATTTGTGACGTTTGTAAAGGATCAAGTTGGGCCAGAACATCGAATTATTTTGCAATTGGTTAGTTCTTTTCAAGTGAATTATGATGACTTTAAAAAGAAAATACCCTTCTATGTTAGATTCAAAATCATCTTTTGTTTCATTTATTACGCAGCGTTATAATAAACGTGCTTATTCTATATTATAATATTTCTGTCAAAAACATAAAAGAAGATTTAGAAATAACCATTGAATGACTTCAGATAATTAGTAAATCAAGCATTGCCTTCTTTTAGCTCTTACATCAGCAACTTAAGTGTTTGTTTTTTATTCTTCCTAGATAGTACCAGAAATAGAAAAGGTAAGCGTTCTTAGTTCATCTTAATAAAGTGCATATATATGTTCAGTCCTCTGATCCACCGTAGTAGTCATCATCTATCCACCGATAGATTTATTTTTGTATGACTGGATATTCTTTGATCTGCTGAGTAAAAGTATCCGCTGGTCTACTGTTATTAATCATTGAGGGTAATACTACCTCGGTTACTAGTGCATGTGTATTTGAATGAAAATGATATTTCTACAATTTAGCGACAAAAAAAGACTGTTCAAGATATGGTTAAAACGTACGAAGAATTAAAGCAATCCCATATTTGCATTGTTTGTATTAAATGTAAAAATATTACATATTAAACTCTTCTAGCAAAGAGCACTAACATAACAAGATATGATTCTAGTGAATTCTAATGATCAGCCGTCTCCTGTATGCCGTATCCCGGAACAGTGTCCCGGTACAGACTGCAAAGATAATGGCTTCGTAGAGATTGGCAATTGTGACAACCCTCCAACAACGACACCATTACCAACACCGCCACCACCAAGATAACCACCACCGACACACAAACGTTGATGTCGTCATAAGCATTAATAGTAGTAGTAAAATAATTGCAAAGTTATATTTTGTTCTATTTTGTGATCTAAATGCTCAATTCCTTTTGCCATTAACTATTTTCTATTAGCAAAAAAGGGATTATGGTCGTTGAAAATAACGGAATATAAATCGGTGATCTGTCAAGGATGTTAACTCCAGGTTTTTCTCCCCTGATTCTACAAAATATGGTAATAAGGCAAAATATATGAGCATACCGTACAGATTTCTGATAAATTATACTTCATGGAAGTTTCTGAAGCATTACAGAGTGTGATACATTTCATACAGACTCTGATGCATCGGATGTGCACATTTCGTAAATTAATTACTCGTGCTAGGGACCAAAACCCTGGAAGACTACAACTGTCATCAAAAATTTGTAAAGGCGAACACAATCCAAAATGACCGAAACAGGAAGCCAAAACCATCTACGGATAGAGCTTTGTACGATGAAGATAACTCCATAGTTATTAACTGTATTATTAATGATGTCAAAAAATGTCATTATTGAGTTGCTTTTCTTAGCGTGTACATTTTTGCCTTCGACAAGATGCACCTGCGAAAGTCAAATAATACTGTGTTTAGCAATAAAAATTGCAATACTGGTCGGATGCCAATTATCGCCAATTTTTAAGGGCCTTTTGGTAACAACGTGAAGTGATGTCACGTGGGGATCTAGCTGTTAGTTTGAAAAATGATGAAGTCGTATTTAGCTAAATGTTCTATTAATATACATAAAAATAACCAAAACACACAATAAACAAACAGAGTCACAGTCGCATGCTAATCCAATTATACAGTTTACTATAGTAATTCCGGTAAGTCACTGTCTGGTCATTTAGCATAAGGAATCCGCACAACATTCAATCGGTTTTCCGAATTGTCTCTCAGTTTTGGAATTCCTCTTTTTATACAAAATTTGTACATTTTGACACTATCCGCGAGTAATTCTTTAATCCCTTAATTAACAAGTTTGGACGATTGAAGTTATGAATACTTGACATTGATTAAATTATGACATGCTAATATGTACCTAATTCTAATCCTTGGAAACCATGATAAATAAAGCTAAAATTATAACCGAATTTTACAAAATAAAAGTTAATTAAAATCGTGCCAAAATAACCAAAAATTACATTACGACAGTAATATATCTAATAAAGTTTTCCCAACAACAGATATTGAAGATGTGCATCTCCTATTTTACTTGCAGAATATTTGATTTTTTTTGCCAGATTATCGTAATGTTTGGACTTTGTCATACAAAGCTACATGTATAATAGGAGGAGGATACAAGTGCTTATCCGTAAAGTCTTTGAAAACGTCACGGATTTCAATGAAACTTTAATAAATTCTTTTACACATACTGAAGTTTATCAGTAACTGCTCCTAGACAACTTAACGGTTTTCAATGAAATTTCAAGAAATTCTTTTACACATATTGAAGATGTGAACCTCCTATTTTACTTGGAGATATTTTCATTTTTTGACAAACTATGGTCATTTTTGGTCTTGAAGTTTGTCATACGAGGCTGTAATAGGAGGAGGGTATTAGTATCTTATCCGTTACTCCTTCCAGACAACTTCATGGTTTCCATTGAAACTTTCAGATTTTTTACACGTATGGAAGATGTGTACTTCGTATTATACTCTGGATTATTTAATTTATTTGTATAAATAAGGTCATTTTTGGACTTTATCATACAAAGATATAATAGGAGGAGGGTACGAGAACCTTATCCGTAACACCTCTTAGCAAGCAAATGGATTTCAATGAAACTCTCAAAAATGCTTTTCAAATATTAAATATGTGCACTTCTTATTCTGTTTTTTTTATTATAGTTTTTCCCCAAAAAAAATTTGCTCAGTTTTAGACTTGGTCATATTAGACGATAACGGGAAGAGGCGATAGGTGCCTTCCAAGGAAGGCTCTATTTTTGGACTTCGAGAATTGTTCTATAAAGCTCTTTAATAAGGAAATCCTATTGTTGACTGATCCATGACTCCTCATAAAATCTTGATGATTTCAATATTACTTTAAGGCATTATTCTTCTCATATTGAAGATGTGTACGTCCTATTTTGTTTTTGGATTGCTGTATTTTTTTCTGTTTCTACAAAATGTTTGCACATCTTTAGATTTTGTCATTTCCGCTTAAAGAATTTTCACATAAAGATGTATAATAGAGAAAGAGTACTATTGCATATCCGACACTCCTCCTAAACAACTCAATTGATTCCACTGAAACATTTATGCATTTTTTTTCACATATTGATGATGTGTACCTCCTATTTTGTTTGTGGATTTTAAAATGTTTTACTAAAATTTGCTCATTTGTTTGAATTTGTCATTTTAGGCTACAAAATTGTTATGTAAGGCTATATAATGAGGAAAGGGTACTGTGCCTTATCCGTAACTGCTCCTTAAAAACGGAATGGATTTCGCTATATCTTTTAGGCATTTTTGCTTCACATATTGATGATGTGGACCTCCTATTTTGTTTTTGGATTTTCTTAATTTTTACGACATTTTGTTCATTTTCTACTTTTAAAAATCTAGAATCGTCATGTAACGCTCCTAAACAATTGAATAGATTTCATTGAAACTTCATAGCATGCTTCTCTAGATATTGATGATATGCATGTCTAATGTTGTTGGATTTTTCTAATTTTTACCAAATTTTTCTCTTTTTTAACTTTGTCATATTGTCATTTAGGGCCGTATATGTGTCATACATGTTCTCCATGGAAGAGTTGATTTGAAAGCGTTGAACACAGTTGCTGTCTCGAACTTGTTTCGCTGTCCCTTTAATCAAGTTTGAACATATTTAAGTCCTGATAGCTCGAACACCACTCTAGCTCGAACTGTTTTCATCGGTCCTTTTAGTGATGGAGCAATCGAAATTCAGCTGTATATGAGACAATGAAATTATGCCTTCCATTACAATAGGGTCTTTCAACTGTAGGGGTTTGGCAAATGATTACAAGCGCAGGGACATCCTTAACAGATATTGCAGGAAAGGAGTAGGTGAGATAAGGCCCTATTTTTGCCCAAACATTTACGCATACTTCAGATTTGTACAAAAATTTTCTAAACAACTATAGAACAGATAATGACTGCTTTAAGCAAATTTGGCTTGTTTTGTCATTATAATACACTTGGATTCCATAATTACGTCATATGAAAATTGTCAACAATGTGAAGAATTTGTACAATTTCGGTGAAATTTGTATTTCGGTTTAAATGACATTGGTCGCACTTTTGCTTAGTCATAATATTCATATGTGTTGCAACTCTCAAAGATACATAACATGTATAAACGTAAGTTAAACATGCATGCCACCAATACTAAAATTGTCCAAAACAAGCGGAAATATCATGGTAATGATTTCTCCCTTTTAGGCTTAATTAAGGTGCCAAGATAGCCCTATCAAAACTTAATTTTGCAAGCATACTAATTTAATTTTCAAAATTATAAAATTAGATAACAACTGATAGAATAGGAACATCAAGTGTATTTCAATATTTGGACAATAAACAACCCTTATCGGACCCTCTCCGGACAATTCAGGACTATCGTCTTACTCGTGTTGCTGTGTATGACCTAAATTTAGATGTTACTGACTGATGTTTCAGAAATTCAAAACTCTTTGATAATTTCGACCGGAGATTTGAAAGTCTTTGAATTTTAATCTGGTAAACTATAAAACAAAAATAATATCAAATCACATGAAAAACTTTCTGAAATAAAAATTCTTTGGATCTTATGGATAAATGGTGGGTACGTAATCCCAGTGAAAGGAGATTAATATGGTATGGTCCAAATATCGGAAACAGAATACCGAAGCAACAGGTTTAAGTCGCAATTCAAAACTCGTGAATCCACAGACAAGGTAAAAGCGCGGAACCACACAACAACCAACCAGGACAAAGACGAACAAGAACTGAAAATCAAAAACATGCAGCAAACAAACCAAGTAAAAACAGACGAAACGAG
>JAOXYH010116480.1:0-10397 GCA_028566455.1 Botula fusca
TGTTTATTGCTTTCTAACAAACAAATTTTACCTTGATGAAGATGGATAGTTCATGGAAATGGCCATTTTCATCAATTTCTGAAAGGCATCTATGTAATTCTATATTTAACAAGCTTTTTATTGGACAGAAAATATTCAGTTCAAGATTGAATTGTTCTAATTTCATATGAACAGCCATAAATGACAAAACAAACTAGGAACCATAAATACTTTGGAATGTAAGGTTCGAAACTTAGGATTCTTCAAAAAGAAAGTTTAAATAGCATAAAACTAGGAAACAAGCAGTCTTTGGGATGGGACTTTCTTGCAAATCTCTGGTGAAAAAGGACAGGATATTTATTTTTAACAACACCCTTTTAAAGGCTACATTGTCTGTTCTTTACGGTTCTTCAATGAAGGTAAACTTTACCAATGATCAAGTACAAATGTACATTGTATACTGGTTTAACAATTATTTTTTTTATACAGCTTTATAAAATTATTAGTACTGAGCTACGTATAAATTGTTTAATCGAGATCCAAGGTCTTTTGCAGACCTGAATTTTAAATGCTTTAATCGTCTTGTGTAGCTTGTGAAATATTCTGATTTCTAATCCTAACCTTCAACATATATTTACTTTATTAAATGTCTACACGGGAGCACCGTAGTTCAAATGGTCTTTGAAATTATTTACTTACATTTGGAATGGGAGATGAAACCTTCCTTTAATTACATTGAATTACGTTTTATCTTTGTAAACGTCTAAAATACAAATGAAGACTGAATTAATAACGGGGCAGTTTTGGTAGCAAAAAATCTCTAAGCACAATGAATTAACCTATTACATAAAAACGTGTACATACACAAATAACTCTGCTGGACCAGAGACCAGAAGGTCCTAATAGCAAAGGTTTTATTAACTTATGAAGTTTAAATTTGGAAGAAATGTGCTCCAAAGGTGGTTCCTCACGGAATAAATCTCATATGAAATAGGTTCCACTGAAAAAGACATTATGACTGCAGTTTTACGAAAGAAATTGAGAAGCTACCCACTTAACAGCAAGACCCTATTAAGTGAAAAGAAAATGCTAGGTCAGGGTTATGTGTACCTTGCGTTATTATCAGTATCACTGTGGACATTATATTGTCGCTACATTATTTAGAAGTTAAATACGATGCATCAATCTCAGAAATATGACATAATATCTTATGTTGCATTTCTAGTCATATCGGATTTCAAGACTAACCAGGATTTACACTTTACCGCATATTGCTACGTTCAATGCGTCGTTGACAAAACGAATGATCCCTTCCGGAAATTACGATGTCATTTTCGATTTCAATATATCTCCAATGAACTGGTTGCTGTAGATATTTTCAACATGGTGGTCATTTTTAAAAATAGAACATTGGGCCAAAATCAACCAAAGTTTCCTCCTCTGAAACTGCATACCCAATTTGGACCAAACTGTTGTCGAAAGGTCCTTAGATGATCGCCTTTCAAAACTGTATCCAATTACCACGCCAACCAACATGGTGACCATTTCTGAACACAGAGAACTCTGCGAAAATTAATTAAAAATCCCTCCTGAACCGCCGTGCCAGCCTGAACCTAACTTTAGCGAAGAGGTACTGGGATGGTTTCCTTTCAGAATTTATCCAATAATCCCTCCCAACAACTATGACGGCGACCAATTCCTAAAAGTATATAAAATGGCAAAAAACAAATCAATTACACACCTTCCCCTCTGAAACTGTATGGCCAATTAGGACCAAACTTTAGTGGAAAGGTTCTTTGGCTAAAATAGAAAATTCGGCAAAAAATCAATTCAAAAATTCTCCTATGAAACCACTGTGCCAATCTAAACCAAACTTAGATAGAATGGTTCATAGGTGGTCCTCTTTCAGAATCACATTTAATGATACCGGCTGACAACAAAAATGGTGGCAATTACTACAAAGAGAAAAATTCAATGATAAATTAATAAAAAAAAAAAATCTCCTCTGAGACAACTCGGCCAACCACTTCATGAAAACAGATTGAATGTGAAAGTAAATTTGTTTAAACCAACTGAAATCTGGAATTGAATATGAAATGGATTTAGTTTAATGTTTAATTAAATGTTAATTTTAAAAATATTTTAATCCACATTTATGAACACATTAAGCTCGCGTATTGACTGCATACATTAAACTTTTAAAACATCAAGTAAAATATACATTAAATACAAAATAAATTTTCAAATGACAGTTGAATGAGATTTGATTGACCAAGTAAGTTCATGAATTCACCCAATGAATCTGAACCAACATATGCAGAATGGTCCTGGTGTCCCCTTTCAGAATTGTATTGAACGAATTAGAGATGGCTGCCTTTGCTTAATAAAAAGAAACTTCAGCAGCAAATCATTTAAATAGCATCTCTGTTGAAACTGCATGGTCAGTAGTGTCCACCTAGGATGGTTCCTGTCTGAAATTCCTTCGATGTCCCGGATCTCCATCCAAGAAGGTAGACAACAGCAGACCCAATTTTAAGATGTATGTCAAAATAAAGAAATAAAGATCCTGTATAAAATTGATTAAAAATCTATATCGTCGACACAAGGAAACAAATTGAAAGCTAACATGGCATGGATAGTCCTTAGGTGGTCAACTTTCATAAACTTACTTGACGGCCCCATTCTCCATCTGAGATAGATGCAACAGTAGACATATGTTTTTTAAGATAAGACCCTGTGAGAAAAAAAAATGTTTTAGAATTCGTTTCAGGTGCAAACAGTAAGCTAATGTAAAGCAAACAAGACATAGATTAAATTTGATTAGTCCTCAATGAAAATTGTGTTAAACGGCAATGACCTCAATCCAATATGACAAATAAAAGAGAAATGTGTGGATTTTTTTCTTTTGAATTTCCACTCCAGTGGTTTTCCAGAAATATCTTTGACTAAATTCCACTCATGTAACTTTTGTCCACAATATTAGTCGGTGTAGAAAAAAGTCAATAAAAATAAATGTTTAAAGTGTGTACATGGTACTACAATAAGATTTCATTCAATTGGACAAAATGTTCAGATTTTGCATCGAGTAAACACTATCATACGTGCATTTGCTATCTCTATTAACACCAGCATGGCAGTAGGAAATCTTATAAAAATGAGAGTCGGTTTTAGTTGATAGCGTATTATACTTCGTCCATATACGTTTCTTAATGTGTTGAGTGATTGGCTCTACGGTCAGTGGAAAATGTTGAAGTTTTTATTTGTGTGTCCCCATGTGTTTTCCTCCTCAAATATAATAAAATGCAGGTGAGATACTGACATTTCTTTTGACAAAAATTTTCATACTCTTAATACATGAACCTTAGCTACATAAAATAGGTCATTGCTATACAAATCATTTATCATACTGCATGTCTGGCATCAAACCTGTTAATCTGTATGTCGACATTACTCTATTCACTGGATAACACAAATGTAAGCAAATTTACCCTGTCTTTTTTAATTTTTTCCCTGCAAATTAGAGTTGATAATGAAATTTTTTAAGTCTTTTTTTTGTAGAAACTATGCTGATCAACAAATTTCGAATGAAATCCTATTTGAAACAATTAATTTTACCACCCCCAACAAATACAAATATATCAAACAGCTCCCTTATTTCTATTTTGATATCCTGTCCACATCTGACCATCTAATGATGATTTCTCGAGATTTCATTTACGTTTTTTCAAAGAATTTCGCATCCTAAGAAATCTTAATTAGGACTACCGCCACAGAGTTTTTAAAGTCCTTCGCTGGCATTTCCGTCGCAAGCGAGACGTAAAAATAATCATAAAATTATATTTAAAAAACATGAACATATCTACCCTATCAAAGAGTCAAACTATACCTTAAATATTCACAACTTCAATTTTCAATAAGTGTATGTAAGTCAAAATTGGCGGCCATGAAATTATTTTCAGTGGAACCTATTTCATATGAGATTTATTCCCTGAGGAATCACATTTGCAGAACATTTATTCCAAATTTCAACTTTACAAGTGAACAAAAGCTTTGCTCTGAGGACCCCCTGGTCTCTGGTCCAGCAGAGTTATTTGTGTATGTGCACGTTTTTTTATGTAATAAGATAATTCTTTGTGCTTACAGATTATTTGCTGCCATACCTGCTCCGTTATTAATTCAGTTTTTGTTTGTAATTTTAAGACATTTGGATACATAAAACGTAATTCAATGTAATTAAATGAAAAATTAACCCCATCCCAAAAGTAAATACATAATTTCAAAGACCATTCGATGTGCTTCCGTGGAGACAATCAATAAAGTAAATAGATGTTAAGGATTAATATTAAATGTATGGTTATTGAAAGCATTTATTTTTAAATTTTACTTTAGAATATTTCACAATCTACAGAAGACAAGGAGAAACATTGGAAAATCCAGGTCGGCAAAAGATCTTGATTAAACAATTTATACGTAGATCAGTACTATTAATGTTGTAAGCTGTATAGAAAAGTAACTTTTAACCCACTATACATTTGTACTTGCTAATAGGTAAAGTTTACGTTCACTGAAGAAGCGTAACGAACAGACAATGTAACCTTCAAGAACGATATATATATATATATATTTTTTTTTTTTTCTGAAAACATGTGTTTCATGATTTTGAAGGAAAAATGATTTGTTAAAGTTTATATTAATGGGAATAATATAAAATTAAAGAAACATGCCTTGTTTTAATTTGCTAACAATAGGTATCTTTTTTTTCACCAGAGTTTTGCAAGAATGTCCGATTCCAAAGAATGTTAGGTTCCTAGTTTTATCCTATTTGGAACTTTTTTTTGCAGAATGCTAAATTTAAAACCTCACATTCCAAAGAATGTGTGGTTGCTAGTTTTATGTCATTTGTGGCTTTCTTTTTAATAAACCCAATTTTAAACTTCGAATAATAGCAACAAACCGAAAGAAATGGATCAGCAAAAGATAACTGTGTGCTCCTGAAAAACAGCAATTATAGAAAATATATTCAGCAACAGAACAAAGTGAGGGACTAAAGTACTTAATGCAGAATACCGTCTCAGTGGCTGGAAGAAGAATGAGAGAGACGACACAACTACTCATGAAATAATTCATGCAGGAAGGTAAAGATGCATTACGCAGAGGTTTTCATTCCAGTGTTTTAGAAGAAAATACGTGTTGTCTTAATAATGTAACTCCACGACGGAATAACAATACTTCAGTATATTTTGCCTTTCAAATCTCAGATAAAATAATTAAAATCTTTAAAGTTTTCCATGAGGTTTGCCATTTTAAATAACTACTAAAACTGTGTAGTGATTGAAAGATAAAACGATTTGTTCATTGCTTGATTGGTTAGTGAAAATCCACATGGAACACGTTTTAAGCTGAATCAATGCCGCTTTCACAATGAGCATTATAAAGAGCTACTACTAAAACAGTAATTTTAACGAAATATTAACTTAGAAAATAAATTTCTATGTGGCATGTATTTAAAATCATAATACTGAACTCTCATTAACATTTTTTTTAAAATATTTTACGTATGCATTAGATAAGCACTTGCTATTTCTATAGACAAGAAATAAATTGTGTTGATATTACAGGTTTTGAACAAAATAAAATTACGGCGAGGGAAGTCATCTGTTGAACGAAATCGTTTTGTCTGAAGAGGAAGAAAAAAGCAAGGAGTCAAGAATGAGACTAAAGAACAGGAAAAAAAATAAGAAAAAGAGGCCTCCAATCATTGACATCTGCTAATTCTCAAATAATGGTATGTAAAAATACGTTACGGGGTTTTCTGGCAAACGTTTGTTTCACAGTTATTACCTATTTACCATTTGTTGTTTGCCCTTTGTAAGTTATTAAGACATTTAGTATTACCTTTCTCCGTCTGGTCAGTTGGCCTTTGTCAAAAGATTTGAAGTTGTTAGACAGGCCAAGCTCGATTTAGACTGATTTCACAAACTGACATTTTTTAATTATTGCTTTTTAGATGGTTTTTGGGGATAGGGTAAATTTCTTCTTTCTTATGGTCTGGATGGCCGGGTGATTAAGTTAGTTGGTGTATAACCATTGAAGCCTATTACCTCTGACTTGTGAGTTTGCGCCTCGCTTGTTATACAAATAAAGAAGGTTGCATACGTTATAAGGTTTATAAGTTACATGCACAAGATTAGAGGTTCCTTTCAGACATTTCGTATTCCTGTGCCACTTAAACTGATCGTCACGATATGACTAAAATACTGCTTAATTGGGGCTTAACACCTTTCAATATATTAATCAGTCTTCTTTCTTATTTTTGATATTTATTTTTATAAATATAAATTACATTCATGTTCGTAAGAATATACAGTTTTCTGTCTGTCGTGCTGGTAATTAAACAATATTTTCACAAAATAGTTGCTTATGGTGTTTACCTATGGATGCTGCTAACTTTTTTAATATAAAATCAGTGCAATTAAAAAAGAAAACGCGAGAAAGGTGATAACAAAGAATTTTTAACCATTAAACCGACTGATTCAGAAGAGAAACAGTTTCAACGTTGTAGTTAAATCATTTAATCAAGTATTTTTTGTACCGTTTTCTGGTCTTGTACAGCTTCTAGCAATTTCCTCTTAGTATATGATGTGTTTATGCTCAATTTCTAGGTGGCTAGGAGTATAGCAAATGAATACCTCTTAATATCAGCAAGCTTGAAGATTCAGTCTTTCTGTTATGCTACCGGGGATTCCTTTCAATTAACTGCGAGCTCTAATATGGCGATACTTTGTTTTGTTGCTATGTATTGGTCGCCATGAGTTGGAAGTAACTTAGATCAAATTTTATCGTGTGTTTTATCCGTTTTTATTTTTCTTGACCAGATCGAACTGGGGAGTGTTGGAGCTCCACAAAACTGGTTTAGCCCACTGCATCTAACTTTCCTGCCAAGTCAGGCAAGTATGATCAAGATGACCTTGTTTTTATTCCTTTTTGGGTTACTAACTTGTTGATATTCTGACATGTACTGTTCTTGGATACAATCCACATATTTTTTCGACAACGGTCCCAGAGAGAACAAAAAAAAACAAAAAAAAACATATACTACACGGAGGAGAAGGTGATGAGTATATGAGTATGCTTGACACCAACTGTTCCCCTTTATTTGCAGATTTTTTTTCTAGTCTAGTGAGACAGTTCCTTCGAGGTCAAATATAATCAAGGAAAAAAGCTAGGTCATTTAATTTTACCTATAGATATACCGACGACGTTCTCTCTTTAAACAACCCTTGATTGTTGGATTGACTTCCGTTGATCAATCAAATAGAATTGGGTATTAAAACATCTGACACTGCTTACTATGCCTCGTGTCTAGACCTTTACCTCGAATTTGACACCAAGGGACATTTTAGCACTAGAATCTACAACAAAAAGAAATGACTTTTAATTTGGTATTATCAATTTCCCTCACTTGGATAGAAATATACCAGCTTCACCTGCTGATGATGTTCACATTTCCAAATTGATTCGCTACACTAGTAGAAAAGGTTAAGATTTCGTGAAACCTCATCAAATTAAGACCAAACGCTAGTTCAAACAATTGCGAAAAAGCTTTAGCAGTCCCTTCAAAATTTTCTTTGACAGATATCAAGATCCTGTCAAAAAATAAAGTTGCAAGTTGAGATATGATTCAGGATGGTCTTGGTCACATTTATATACATGTATTTCTACTCTGTATAGTGCATTTTTGTTAATCAGACAACCATTTGATTGAACAGTGTTATGTTTTCTGTTTTAATACACCGGATTTTACAGTAAGGTTTTTGTCTATTTGATACATAACTATAAAAGTTTTCATATAAGTGAGATGCTTGGCATGCTGTAAACCTAGTTTAACCCATTGTTTTCATTTGAAATGTATGTATCATGTCAGAAGTATGACAACTATCTGCCAATCGTTGCGTTGATTTCTCGATCTTGTCAGTTCATCGATTGTACTCTTTTGGACATTTCCCTTGGGGTACACCATTTTGTAATTACTTTTATTTATGATCTTGTAATTTTAGACTTAAGTACTGAAAAGTTACTTTGAGGTCATTCAGAACTTTTATCACGGTGGGAACTTCCATTATTGAAGACCATGTCGCTAGTTCTGGATGTTTATGTTGTGTAATTGTAACTGTGGTAGTTTTTTTACTTTTTTATGCGACACCACTCATTAGCTAGTTTTCTTCACACAGGTTGTTATCGGAAAATGAAAGACAAAAATAAATTATTTACAGCAAATAGATGTACGTACCATGTTTTACAATCTTACTAATGTTGACCTCATTTTGTTTTACAGCTACATAATATGGTTCTTCAAAAATGGACAGATAGGTAATACTAATTTAGTGACTCGTTTGAAGAAAAGACAGGAAATGACTCAAAACAAGAGGGAGGTTCAGCAGATAGAAAGAAGAGGGAGTTCAAAAAGAGCGATTTGAACTCGGAAAAGGAGAAAGAAAACAAAAACTAGAAAAATACAAACATCAGCTTGCTAATTAAGTGGTCCAAACAATAATACTAATTGTGTAAAAAATCAAACGTGGATAATATTGTTTCCTGATTATAGGATTAAAAGGTTTATTGTCTGTCCTTTACCTTTACATTTTGACTGTTGGATATATTATATTTAAAAAATGCATAGACTCAATAGAAGTCAATTTGAATTTGATTATGTCACATGTTGGTGCATGTTTCATAATTTATCTACAAATTTCATATACATGTGCAAAATTGTAAATTGTATCTATTGGTGATTACTACTTTAAAAAAAAAGAAATACCTGAACCCCATGCAAATATTACTTGCCTGAGAGATATATCCTCTTCAGCAGATACATTTTATCGTTGTGAAATCAAAAAGTGTCAATCTCCCGATATACCAACAATGCAATTTCAAACAAACAAAACAAAATACTCTTTGAGCAATTTGTTTCAAAATACGCATTAAGACTTTTTTATTACTCATAATAAAGATGTAAATAATTTATATTGTCAACATTTTATGCAACTATGCGATGCATACCATCGCCTACAATAGCAAAGCCACATAGTTGTTTCATAATTTAGTGATTTTATTGTCTCATAAATGAGGTATTTTGAGGGTAAAAAAAAGTTTATTCAATCACCTAATGTTTCGTTGAATTGACATATTCTATATATTTGTACATCGCTAGTTTCTAAGTGATTAGTTGGGCAGCAATATTGCACTGTTAATCATTTATATTTGAATGCAAGAGTATTAGACTATTACCGAAATACCGTATACATAATGCCTGCATTACCTGGTAGTTAAAGGGTATGACTTTACAAAAGCTATCTAATTTAATATAAGATCTTCAAACTTGTTTCTTTTTCCTATGAATTTGGATAAAAAGTATCTGTTACACAGTTCCCTTAGTGGAAATGTTGCTATGAACTACTGCAGACAAAACTTAAATTGAAGCAAATGACGAATGAATGGCATGGCTATAAAATATGTGGTGTTTTTTTTTTTTTTCTCAAAGATTGCAACGTTAACGTATGAATACATTGAATATGTAGAAGCGAAGATTAGTAATTTCTTCTAACAATCAGTCTCGATTGTGTACAACTTCAGTCTTCACCAATTTAATTTCAGGATGCGGTTACCACTGAGATTTAATTAAATCTAATGTTTTCCGTGGTTATTCAAACTGGTAATGAAGGAGACCAATCGCTGTTTTCTTTTCTTTTTTCTTTCAGTAGTCGACAATAGGAGTCCGTCTTTCTAATTCGGCCGTTCAAGCTTTCCATAATTATAATACAAATAAATATAATTAATATCATGTAATATTTCTCTTGAAATATGGACAATCCTACAGAAATCAGAAAAAATAGCAATAACAAGAACAAACATGAGGAAAAAATCAGGCAGCACAACACAAAAGACCAAAACAGATAATAAGCAACACGAATCCCTCTTCCTCCTGGTCTTCCGTACGGGAAAGTGATTCCTGCTCAACACGTACCCTTACGTTATTTATTGTATAAATCTGTAAACGTTAAGAATATCAAAGAGAAATAAGTTGGTTGCACTACAAATCACCATGTAGAGTGTTATTTATCTGCAAGATCGAGATTCAAAGGCGATTTTGGCGGATAGCGCATATTAACCGATTACTTCAATATGTGCAAAATAATACCTTGATAACAGACTCAAATCCACGAAAATGCTGTCGGTTCAAAAAATATTAAATACAATAAAAAAATCTTTTGGAAGCTTGGATTTTTGTCTGATATAATTAACATTAACTCTTTACCATTAGTGAAATTTTGTGTTTTTTTCAGTTTGAAAATGGGTCAATAATAAAAGCAGCCGATACGAATATGCAAAGTATGATCTGTATTGATATTAGGTATCAT
>JAOXYH010116590.1:0-10396 GCA_028566455.1 Botula fusca
TATGCACTCCTTCAGTGTAGGTACTAATTGTATACAAAATATAAAAGGTGTAGCTCAAAAACTGTAGGAGGAGTTAGGTGGACAAACCATATATCCTATAGGGATCTAGCAAAATCTGCCTAAGTTCAAGCATAATTTTGTGAAAAATTGATGAAAATCAAAAGGTACTAATTGTATATAAAAAATAAAAGGTGTAGCTCAAAAACTGCAGGAGGAGTTAGCCGTACAAACCATGCATACTGAGTGTGACGAACGGACGAACGGGCGGACGGACAGGGGTACCCCCCCCCCCCCGACCATCAGCTCATGCTTGTCCATGTACATGGCCAACAGTGTCTGAGGAAGCAAGTTGGAGATAAAACTAAACAAGAGTCAATTATGCATGAAATGTACAATGTAGGTCAAAATCACCTCTTATGGTCAAGGTGCTACAAGACTTTGCCAGATTCATCTCTTTACCAAGTTGCAATGTATGTGATTGTTGGCCATTTTGTATCCAAAATCAGATAAGCTCTTTTTTTATTCAAAATCATTCAACGTGGAACATTGTTCATGCGACCAATTTGTTTTTGAAAAATTTGTGTCACACCAATGATCATGATACTAAGAATTATTGTTTTGTTGTTGATACCTGTTTATCCATCGGTCCCTCTTTGTAGAGGCAAACTAAAAACCTTGGTTTTGAGTAAGTTTACAGTCTGTTGTGAATATTAGTTTTTACATGCATCTTGGTGCTATTGGTTCGATTATTGGTCGAACCTCAAGGAAACATTGACATCTTCCCCATGGATCTACATTGGAATTGGAGAAGACTGACCAATTGTCATGTGTCCTAATTTGCAAAACTTGTGTCCAACCCATTTAATTTATTAAATATGTTTAAACTAAACTATTTGAATTGGGCAAGTGCCAATGAAACAACACATACATGTACCAATCAAATAACAACAGTGTATTCAACTTTGCTCATCCAAATGTACAGCATTTCTAGTTTACTGTCAGCACAGCTTACTTCTGAAAACGACATTTTGAAAATTTGAGGAATTTAGAAAAAGATTTTAATGAAATAGTTTTGGCTAAAAATGTATCATGGCAAGTCGTCCATTATGGTGTAAAATATTTTTACTTTCCCTTGGCATTTTTTTTCCAGTGGATCAAAATGTGTTTTGAATGGGGGAATTTCTATAGTAAATTTTTGATCATTTAAAAAACAAACTTTTCAAATAACGATTATATCCCATCAAAATTGTTATCAAACAGTAAATTATAATTGTCTAATCATGAAACAGTCAAAAGATTTTACTCATAACTTGATAGGGGTCGTCTATGGTAGATTTAAGAAAACCCACCAAAGTGAGTTATCTCCCTTCACAATGTAAAAATCCCATAGAAGAGACAACTTGCTTGATTGTGAATACAAAACTAAAAATTCTAGAAAAATAATTTATGATCTATCAACGACTAAACAAAACTAATATTTCCACAAAATATTTGTAAATATAAAACAGTTTAAGATAGAATGAATTAGAAATTGCTGTTTTCTTAAGTGAGCTGCGGCCACAGTAGATTCAATTAAACAAAATAACATTAATAAGACAAACTCAGACTTTGGCTTGGTTGTTTGCAGTAACTTCATATTTTTTCTTGCCACACAACTTTTATTATTGAAAAATACATATGAACTGTTCAATATACCAAATATACTAAGCAGAAAATAACAAATGTATGTTAAATGCAGTAGGTTGGTAGCAACTGTAAGCACATTTGATTTACACAGCAATATCCGAACTAAATATATCCGACACCCCACCCAAAAAGATGGCCAAAATTTCCCTTTGTCTGATTTGAATATCAACAGAAAATACTACAGAACTGGTTCTCTAATTTGCATATCCTTAAAAAGAGCAAACAAATGATTTGCTTTAATGCATACAGATAGAGACCAGAAAACCTATTTCAAATACATGTATATTACAATGGGCAAATAGGTTCAGAGAAATTTTAATAAACATTTATAGTGCCTACATAATAAAATTCTTTTAGGAGATCTACATGTAATAAAAATATTTTCAAACTTTATTTTTAATGCAAATTTTAGATAGGAAATTGTACATTGTAAAGATTTTCAACAGACTGGCTCAGTATTTCCTATTTCTTAACCGACTGAATGGTGTTAGTGGTTTATGTCTGTGGATCATTGTTGGTAATCCTTTAACAGCATTAATATAGGGGTCTTTATCAACACAAATGTCTCTACAGTTCAATTTTCTGTTAGGTTGGTGATCAAAACATTTGATCTCTAAAAGCTCCTTTGCCACTTTTTGGACATCAATTTTATAACTTGGAAGCCTATGGAATCCTTTGCGTCCTCTAATTTCTGAAATGTGATCATAATGTTTCACATAACTTATCAAGTGTGGGAAATGCTTTGAGTGGGCAATAATGCTTTCCTTAGTTTGGTGACCTGATGTGATGTTCTTACTATCACGATTTAACATCTCCAGATACTCATCTAATGCAACGTTGTTATTTTTGCCACCTTGTATATTTACAGTTCGGTTTGCAATTAAACGTTGTCGCTGTTGATCATTTAGCGTGTTTTCACTCATCTCAGTTAAATGTACACAACCAATAACATATTTCAACTTGTTAGTTTTGTTAAATATGGGCAACTCATACTTGGCTGAACGCACCGAACGCTCTCCATCTGCCATGTCTATTGCAGAATCAAGATTCTTGAGAAGCGCTGTTAGCTTAAATATCAGCAAAACATGATTCATTAATTCATCTGTGTCCTTTTTTGATGAGGATTTTGACTTTTTCTTTTCAGAGGACACTGTATGTTGATGTTTTATTGACTCATGGGCCTTTAAACTTCCAACAAAAGTATAAGACTTATCACAAAAGTGACATTTAAATCGACCGTCTTGGTCAGTATCTACCCAATAGTTCTCAGGGTGATTTGGGTCCTCCAATACGTCCCTAATTGCACGGAAAATATCATCACTGTTGTCAAAAAACCATTTTCTAACTATTGTACGACAAATATCATTTATCCATGCTATTTTTTCATCATCCTCCATGTTTTCAAAACCCTCGGGAAAACTGATACTCTCATCCAACTTATGCTGATCAAATTCTCTCAAAAACAGTATGCAACATATGGCATCAAATATAGTATAATACAAATTTTTATATGCTCTGAATGAGTTTTTCACCTCATGTTTGACATTTCTGGCATTTAGCAGGTTTCGGAAGTAGTAAACTGTTCCTCTATCAGACTGTGATGATGTGCTGTAAGTCAGCTTTGCTATGGCCTGAAAGAACAACATATATATACATCACAACTTTGCTCCTCCTACATGTTAAAGTGAAAATTTCCACTTGTAATATAGAATTAAAAAGATACAATGTAAGATAATGAATGTCAATACAGCATTACAAGAAATGAGGGCACCATCTAAAACTAAAGAAAAGTTAATATTGTGGCAAAACTATTATGAAAAAAATCAAGTACTTTGCTATGACTAGTGTGATTGTATTTCAATTAATATCTGCTTTGAAAAAATGTCATGTGTGCATCTCTTATATTTACGTACTTCTATGTGGTTTCCAGCCCATTACAATTATAAACTTTTGGTCAAATGAACTAATTTCATAGTTAAAAGAAATACAGAATATATTTCAGAAAGACTGCAGTCCATGTATTGTACAGACATAGTTTTCTTGCTGGTTACCAGAACAAAATGAAGCTGGTGGTTTTTATTTCTTAAAAAAAAAGTGATTTGGTTCCATTTAACTTACCTCCAAAAGGTTCATCATGCGATGCCAGTCTTCAATTTTGGAAATGAAGCCTTGGAGCCTTAGTTTTCCAGTACCTGCATTTGACATGGCTTTCTGAGCACCTTGAATTCGTTCATCAGTTAATCTGTCGCCTGTAATAGATTGATATTTACAAATAGAACACACTGGCTTCAACATAAGGTGTATTTGTCTATTAAAGATCACTGCTAGAAACTAAGGACCTATGCCAGGGCACATGGTGCTGACAAGTTAAACAGCCAATGGCAGTCCAAAATAGTAATAAACAAATTATCTCTGTCCATTTTTCACGCACTTGATCATCTCTCTCTCATCTTTCTGACTCAAATTGAGAAAATCAATCTTGTTAAAAAGTGGAGATAATTTGTATAGAAGGTATTTTAAACAGAGATATATTTCTTTAAGTCTGTTTCAACTGTGGGTATAAACTTTGAATTACTTTACATTTTTATTTACTGGTAGTCACAAAATATCCACATTATTAAAGTCAATAATTCAATTTACATGCGTCTACCATGGTTTCAATGAAGTACTCAATGTTGTGAGTAAAAAATACTGCCTTACCTCCTAAAAAGACCTCCTCTGCAATATCATCATCTTTCACTGGAACATACTTTTGTGTAAGATCTTTCAACAGCCGGATTACTTCTTGTGTCTTGTTTTCATTGCAGTCAAACAGACCTATGGGGTACTGAAATATATGTACATGTACATGTATATCTTTTAAATAGAATTTGAATGTATTTCATGGTAACACAACTTAATTTTGATCAATGTCTTACCTCTCTGGTTCTTTGCATTATTATTTTTGCACTATGTATTTTAACACTTTTGATTGCTTTGTAACATAATCCACTTTGTCGTATGTATTTAAAGTACAGGGTCATAGAAGTTAGTTAGTCTTTGAGCGTTCACGTTCATTTGTGCTAACAATGTAGCTGTTTTCTTAAATTATGTAAAAATGTTTACAAGGAGTCGTACTCTACCAGTCTTAATTAAAAGGCCTTAAGAAGAACTATGGTTTATTAATTTCTACATTGTTATATGAAAGTTGATAATGTTGATTATGGTTTTCCCTAGATTATTCCTTTTAGAAACTAAAAGCTGTATAACTTAATCCCCTGGCATCTATTGACAGGGAATAAAAAGGGTAAAAATAGAGTAACAGCAAACCTGTTTTGTTTTCAATCCTGCATGCTCACTGTATTTATGCTTCAAATGCTTTGGATAGATGTGCTCAAAAATGCTATTCATCTGATCAAGGTTTTGTATAACAGAATTAGCTGTTATAAATGTTAATTCTTCCATTAACAATGTTTGTTCTTCCGTGGAAGGGATAAAATCCGCAGCATTCCTATCAACCACTGTATCTGTTGTAGAGTTTGTTTCTGGTATTATTCTGTCAACAACAGCTATCATATTAAACAAATGTAATGAAACAGTCTTGTCCTGAGAGGTGCGGTATGTTGGAATGATGTTTTTGTCCCAATTGTCACCTATTAACTGGTACTTGATATTGCCTCCTTCACTCCACTTTTTCTTTAATTCAAGAATTTCTGAATCTAGAAATATGTCCCAAGATGACAATTTGTTGTAAATTGACTTTGATGATGTACACAATCCAATCTTTGCCAGTCTTTCAATATCCTGTTGAATATCAAAAAAAGAAACAAATAAAATTAATATGCCACAATCTTATACTTAAGGAATAGGAGACTAAGACGTAGGATTGTATTATGATAAAATATCCAATGAATATATATGTATATATTTTTTAATAAGTTACAAATTTTATCCAAAATGGTTATTATGAGTCAAACTTCTTAAAAAATTATATGAATAGGTAAGTCTGTCAAAAATGAAACATGAAACCCAGTACCTTTTTTGTTTGCAAACAGTTAATCATTCTTCAATTAGGACTCTTAAATGGAAAAGAGAATTTGGACAGCTAGTGTTTTATTCTAGTTCTATTCAATTTTTTTCTTTATAAATGTGGTCTCCTTGACATCAACAACATTTTAAATATCAATACTGGCTTTCAAACAAAATTGGTAGAAAATATAAATTTGAACTGGAACTTACTCTTTGTTTACATGCTCCATGCAGCAAAATGAAGCCAATTTGGTACTGTAAGCAAGACATTTGTTCACTTCTCCCATGTAGAGCTAGTGCTACAGATTGCATAATATGGAGATATTTCTTTTCTTTAGGTTGAATGACTGTATCGCTGATCATTGATGATATGATCTTCAATGTGTTTGGTGCTTTTATTTGAATTTCTTTGTTGAAGTCATCCCAAGTGAATTTGAATATGGAATCGTATGATTTTTCCTGTAAAATAGATCCTGATCCACGTTTACACATGTCCTGGCATTCTTTTGAAACAATCTTGGAGGCGGCAGATGAAACCAGATCTGGGTCAGACTTGCTTATCACATCAAGTATGCACCTTTCCACATTCTGTCCTCTGTACACGGCCCGACAAATTTGTTTATGTGATTCGTCAAAAATAAATGTTGATCTCTCTCCACTTGGATAATACACAGAGAGCTATTGGGGAAAAAATATGTATATAATATTATAGAGGAGGTACATGTGTATATTGCATCTATGCATACATGTAACAGGAAGCAATGGTTAACTTGCATAGCCTTAAATCATATCAATTAATTCTTGTAAATTACTTATTAAAAATAAAGAAAAACTGTCTATTCATAAGTCCTTTACGAAGCTTTACTCCTAAGTCTCCTTGTACAAAAATGTTACATGTATATATAGTCAGATTTTTGCCCACGTGAAAAGAAATCTTGTATTTGCCCAAGATACATTGTACATGTATGTCTGTATTTAACAATACACAAATGTATTATTTGTGTAAGAAACACTTCATTTATATGTATTGGAAAGTTAAAATAAGTCTTCTAATATTACCTGAATTTACAATGCTGACTGCATGCATGTCTTACTTTTGTTGATGTACATGTGTACATGTACACACCAAATACAAACTTTACTCCTGGAAAATAAATCAAACACATGCAAATAGCCACAAAACATGCAAATTCTTTCCTTTGTGTACACAATTTTAATGTACAATGCACAATCTGTATGTTGTTTCCACAACAGGAAAGTGTGTGGCTTATTACTGTTATGTTTTAACTAAAAATAAGGTCACATCAAATTGATTTGTTCAATATAGAAAGTATGTGTATATCAGAAAGAATAATTTTGTCTTATTTTTTTCAATACATTTTTTCTAAACTGACAGTATAAAAATTCCAATTGAATGCACAAATGGTTTAAAACAAATTTGACACATTTAGTTTATTTGTAAAATATTTAAATTGGCTTTAGATAATCATGTAGATGTGCCATAAACCTGTTAGTAATCATAATAAGGCCATTATAAATAAATTCCTAGATTCTCATCTCATCCAGTCAACTTTTCTCAAAATTTGGGGGGGGGATTTAATTTTCTTATGTTTTATCACATTTCTTGAAAAATGCTGTCAATTTGAAAGAAATTGGCCTAAATTTGGCAAAAAAATAAAAATAAAATTTTATGGGGCCGGTGAAAAAGTAGGGGTGGGAGGGGATGAGAATCTAAGATATTTTTTATTATGGCCTAAACAACAACAAAATGCAAACGAAACAAAGGACTGCATCAAATACTTTGTACACTTCTTTCATGCATAATCTGAATGCATTTATACTTAAAGATTAAAATTTTTACTCGATATGGATAAAATTCAATTAAATCTAACAGTTCCTTTAAACATGTAAAAGAAAGTAAATATTAAATAAGCTATTCATTCAAAAATGTTCATGGAGAAGGCTGAGCTCATTACAGTGAGTGTGATTCTACCAAAATGTGTTAATGATAAAATTGAACAATGCTCGATTACAACCATCTTATTTGCCATTACAAACCTGAATAATAAAGTCACTGAAAAAACAGGTCTGGTCATGTTACATGTAACTTTGTACTCTGGACTTGCATTTCATCTATTAAAGTTTTGTCAGTGACACTTGAATCTAAACTACGTTGGTGTTGTATTGAAAAATCTAAACAAGTAATGAAGTTGAAGAGCATAATCCAAAAATATCAAACCGATTGCCATAAATTTGCTTATGTAAATGTACATGTTTCATTTTTATTATCTTAATTTTTCATCTGAAAGCCTCCTTGTGAGGTTAGTCACATAATTTTACCAATTTTTTGTATTTCTTTATATTTTTAAAAGACTATTTCTTTCTTTTTTCTGGGAGATAAAATAAAATTGATAAAACCTATGCTCATATCTGGAGAGGGACAGAAAATAAAGTGGATGCTTTGAAAATTGTTAGTATATTTGTAATCGTCTAAATCTATTTGTTAATTTGAACATTCAAACATTTTCTTGTACATGAATTTGGACAATTAAAACCATGTACCTTCACTTCTCCTTCTAGATTTGGTCCTTGCTTCTGCATGTGCTCTTTTTCTGTGGCACTTTGGTCAGAAAAACCAAGGGATCGTCTTGCTGGTTTTTTCGTACTGCTTAGTGATGATGTGGATGGAACTTGTGGGGCTTGCATCATTTCATCAAATGTTGGAATGGTAAGAAGATGTACCACAGAAAGTTCAGATGAAAATGTTTTCTGATGCTTTACTTGCTGTTGTTGTAACAATGGGGACATATGAAGTCTCTTCTCAGTTTTCTTGGCAGACTTTGAACATGTTAATTTGTATGATTTACGGACATCATGTCTAGCCTCGTTCAGATCTTTTTGCATTTTGGACAGATCAGATTGCATTTGAATAACCTTTTCGATATGCCTATAGCATTTAACACACACTCCATTGATACTTGTTGGTTCTGGTTCAAAGTCATTTACCACACTTGTTATATTTTGGATACGCTCTTCTGTAAGTTTTAATTTCTTATTGAGATATTTCTTTTGGACAGTTTGTCCTGTCACTAACACCTCTGTCTGTATGAAAGAAAACCCACACAAAATGCAAATATTGGATTGATAATAAATCCGTCTAGGAGTAACAGGACTCTTGACTTCCATCTCGGGAATGATTATGTTTATATATCATAGCACAGACTATTTTCGGCAAGATGCATTATCGCTATCTTGACATTATCCCGAGTTAAGACATGGGAACAAAGTTCAGAAACTTGCGACAGATGGGTCTTTCATTTTCATTTGTACCGAAATTGGCCACTTCGTACTTTTGTTGGTCACTTACACATATTTTGAAAGGGCTTCCGGGTAATTTTATATCAATTTTCTAACCCATATTGTTCGTTTTAAAATCTAATCATGTTAATCATCGGGTTGATTGTGGTTTTTATTTTCTGTTTCCAAAATTTCCTCGTGTTTATTTATTTATGGTAGCTTTTTCGATAGATCAGAGAGAACCGAACGTTTCCGTGAATATTTAACACGTTTACCGATATGCGGCGCTGCATGTCTACATTACTTTCACAACCGCGAAAGTACGAATTTGATTGGTCTGCTAAGGTTACGACCCCAGGTCACCTGCATGTGAACCCTAATGCAGTTTCTTCAGACCTCCCACGCGCGACATATCAATAAACAAGAGCAAGTGAGAGGTCAGATTTTAATCAGACTGTACCACAGCTTTTGATTTCTGTACTCTATACACTACACTTAAACATGATAAACTAGTCTGTTATCCATGATCTCATCCACAAATGTTTCTGGACTAAAATAGGTACGCAACGGTATGCCTATTTTGTGCTAGATAAAGAAAATGCATACTTTGTCAAGAACCACGCTGATTCCACCAAAAAATACTCTAAAACCGATGTTGTTCGCATGCTGGAATTTCTAATCGGCAATATATTTGTTGAGTTTGAAGGACATATTTTCCAACAGACAATTGGGACGAACTGTGCGCTGCTTTTGGTTCATCTCTTCGTGTATTCATACGAAGCGAAGTTCAAGAGAGGGATACTACAAAGAAAAGAAAATAAGCTAGCCAAGTCCTTTAATTTCAGGTTGCGCTATATAAATGATGTACTTTGTCTCAATAATCCTTACATTAAGGATTAATAAATAAAATCTACCCAGTGAGCTTGAAATTAAAGAGACCACTGACACACTCACTGCATAGAGTTATATTTGTACGCAGACAACAATACATGATTGAAATCTAAACTTTATGACAAACGTTATGGTTTTAACTTTCTAATAACGAACTTTCCCTTTCTCAACGGTAACAGCCCTACGTCCATATAGTCGATTCTATACTGGTGCCTGTGATTTGTACAGTGACTTTCTAACCAGAGCGAATCTTCTGTCAGAAAAACTCCTTGGTCGGGGTTTTGTTCAGCCTGTGTTATAATTATCACTATAGAAATTCAATGGTCGCCATCATAATTTGGTTGATCGATTTGAGGTATCTATCTTACAAATGCGACCTGATATCTTCTGTTAGATTTCTCGTCATACCGGATTTGTTACATTACAATCGTCCATTGTTGTCTATATACAAGTACAAGTCTAGGTATGAAGCAGAAGCGAGTATACCTTTTTAGTCAGGAAATAGATGAATCGG
>JAOXYH010116700.1:0-10396 GCA_028566455.1 Botula fusca
GAATAAGTGTTCACATTTGATATACTAGTAGGACAATTATTTTTGAATGATGCGATTGATGGCCATTTCCAGCAGCATTTGAGCTATATCATGGTGGTCAGTTTTATTGGTAGAGGAAGGTGTAGGACACGGAAGGAACCGCCGAACTTTGGCAGGTAACTTACAAACCGTACCACATTGGGTTGCACGTTTAGTGCATGCAAGGCGGGTTTCATACTGCAGAAGTGATAGCCATAATTATTTGAACATAAATGAACAATTTATTCAAAATGTTAAATGGTTCCCATGAGAAATCAGTGTTTGCAATGTATGTATTTTCCATATGGTCCTTTTGTAAACTATGTCCTGCTGCAGCAGTCTTCTTGGATTTTTGGATTGGAAACAAATACACGCTTTGGTAAGAGGATCATCAACGTAGGATAATTCATCTCACAAAAAGTACTTACGAAGATACCTGAAATTTCTACCATACTTGAAATATTTCATTGCCTCTGGTAGCCCTGTTGAACCAACATTCCAAAACAAAGACATAATTTTGGTAGAGGATTAGCTAACAAATATTCCTGTTAAGTTTGGTTCAAATTGGATTAGCAATTTCAGAGAAGAACTTTCAATGAATAGTATATGACGGACGACTAACGCCCCCGCCCTTTCCTTTCCCCTCCATCTTTAGGCTAGGTCATCTTAAAAGATTCATTACGATTTTTGAAAAGAAGAAAGTCTTACGTGCCGATGTATCCTGCTTCCCCATTCTGACATAATTACATGATATTCTACAATGTACCCTTTCTCTCAACCTTTGACGTGTGTTGATCGAAGTTATCAAACAGACCATACAAAACGCCGACCATTGTAGTGAATTCTATGATGTCTTTTAAAGTCTGAAGGCACAATATCATGTCTTTTCACTGTGGATGTTATCTACAGGAATCCCCGTCTAAAGACATTTTTTTCATTTTCCCAATAGATTTAATAGTAAAGGATAAGGTGATCCTTTAAGATTCCCCTCATGAGGAAAGCTTTGTAGATAGAAATAAGGCCCGGATTGCTGGATACAACTCCTCTCAAACGGAGCATCGTCCGAATGAGACGTGAATATTATCTGTGTTAGATTTATGAAGCGTGCACATGTAAAACTTAGATGGTGAAATGGTATAGTTCTAGTGGGGATTCTTCGCTGTATTTCTGGATGTATTTATTCGTTGCGCTTCTGGTCATGAAAATTGTTGTCGAGGTTCATTAAATGATGGTGGTAAGTCCTGGCTTCATTGCGTAAATTTCATTCCATGGTGACTTTTGAGGTTTTGCATCATGGAATGGTCAATCCTGGTTTCTGTGCTTCAGGTTCATGGATGATGGTAATGTTCTGACTGTTTACGGCAGTGCCTCTAGCTTTGACCTTTTGAAGGGTGCTGTGTTTGTCAACAACATGAGGCTTGTCGACTTAATAGAGGTATGTTGCACTGTGCTATTGGTGGGGTTCCTCGGCTGGAATAACACACCTGTACTTCTTATATATTCTCGCCATGATTTACATGTAGCTGAAACATTTCTGATATGGCGTTAAGCAACCATCAACTAATCAATAAATCCGTGAAGGCGTAAGGTTCGAATAAAATATGACAAAATTAAAAATTAACTCATCCTAAGATATTTTCCGATAAAAGTGGCGCTGAACTCCATTTACACAATCAAACAATAGTTGTATTTGTGCCGCATTTTCTGACTCTATTCAACAATTCCATGTACTAACGAGATAAAACAAAGTGTGATACATTTTGGTGCATCGAATATGCACATTTCGTAAATTAATTACTCGTCAGCGATGCTAGGGAACAAACCTTTGGAAGACCACGACTGTTAGCAAAAAATATGTAAAAGCGAGTACATGCCAAAACGACCGAAATAGGAAGCCAAAACCATCTACTGACAGGGCTTTGCATGAGGGCGATAACTCCGTAGTTTTATAAAATTTTAGGGACTTTATACACGTTCAATTTAAAAGTATCATTTCATGGCCAGTGCCGAAGTACTAGCTACCGAGCTGTTGGTACCCTCGGGGACTAACAGTCCACCAGCAGTGGTAGTAAAAACAAAGTGTGATACATTTCATACCGATTTTGGTTCATCGGATGTGCACATTTCGTAAACTGTTTACTCGTAAAATGAATGTACAAAATGTATCTATGTGACGGAGCAGTGATCAAGGGATGGTACTGTAATTCAACGATTTTTACGGTTCCCAAAATCTCAATATTTAGAAAACATACCACAATATCCGCACGTCTTTCTACAACCGAAATTCTTCAACGTTGACGCATCCTCACAAATGTTAGAATTTTTTATCAGATGTTTACAGTCGGTTCTTACATCTTGACAAGGATCAACCGGTACTGAAAAAAAAACAACATTAATAAAAGTTCTTCAATGATGTCCGGGAACACACATAAATTTTGTATTTAATTAGTAATTCATAACACTTGGTGCAATATGGCAGTTTATAACTATGGACCGGATGGTCATCTCCAATAAATATTAGCCGAAGCAACAAGCATTTTTGGAGACTGCCGAATATGACATTTACTGATACTTGTAAAGAAATGGTATGAATTGTGTTCGTTGAGTTTTTGGAACAAACGAGTCCATGAAACTCTTAGCGTCCGAGAATAATACTGTATGCAAATTAGCAAAATTGTTTCATTGCTCAACGCAGATCAGTAAATTTATAAAAATTCGCATCTCTTCCTTGGAAACGGTGATCACTGCATAATTATGCGATAACACATTTCAACTCTACCACTGAACCGAAAGTGATCGATTTGGTCAAAGTTTTCACTATAAGTTTTGAACTTTTCTTCCAAACAGATGGCTCTGGTTATTTCTGTTTGAAAGAAAACAGAATCGTATAGTAAGGACTGCCTCTAGTTCACAGTGTATATAATAATTACGACACTCATAAATAATACCACCCGATACTAATAAAGGAATATGTATCTAAACTAAAGGCAGTATAAACATATTGCCTTCAGGCGAGGGTGGTATGCCAGATAACCACACGAAGGCAGATATCGCCCGAGAAGTAGTCTGCATACCACCCTCACCTGAAGATAGTATATGTTATATTATACTGAATGCATATTTCCAGCATACCATCCTACAAGCAGCTTCAAACAAGACTGTGGTACTCCGAAAGTGGGTGGTATTCTCCCATGGGGAATTCCGGTCGCGAAAGGTGAATAGCACTCGTCGTCAAGCGGGTGGAGCTTAATGCAGGATGGACTGATTTGCCATATCTCTATCAACCAATTACAACTCACGATTTTTGCATGAAGTATAATATTAAGTCTGTGTGGACTATAGATGTAAGTTAGCTTAGCTTAACAAGAGTAAAACGTAAAGTCAAGTGTGATGCATGTCTGGGTGGTAGATAAAAAGGGCAGTACCGATCTTCAATTTGATATGATTCAAAGATGTCTGACAAAATAGGTGTTCTTGATTTGAAATCGCATGAACCTCGAAAGGGTTGAGACCAGTTGCGTCGACAGGGTAAGCATATCCTGCTGTGCATGCATCTCCTTCGATCACAAATCGTAAGTTTTCTTCAGCGAAAAAAGTCACAGTCAGTAAAAAGTCACCATCGGTAGTAATCAAAGAAGGACATGTTAGTGTAAGATCCATGATAAAACGAATAAATCCTTTGTTAACAGATGTTACATCTTAGCAGACATAAAAAAGAGTAAGTGTATTTAATTATATTTTATTGTGTAATAGCAAAAGAATATGTACGAACGTCTAGCTCAGAGAATGTTCCATGATTCATATATGAACAAAATGGCTTTTTGACATTTTTTAGAGATTGTTACTCAAAATAACCTTTTATATAATTTTGACGTAAACATCTATATGACGTAAAAGGTTATATGCAGTGTCTACCTGGAGATGGCGAAGGTTGAACTTCCTTCTGACATTCACTATTGCACAATGTGTCTTTGCAACATTTTATACATAGGTCTTGCATCCTGCGCCTTGCTATGACTGGATTGTTACTGATGGAAGAAGGGCAAATCTGAAAATAGAGGAATATGAATCAAACCTGCGTATATGACGAAGGTAAAACTTTTTGGTAATCAAACAGTTTTCAAACAGCAACATAAATGTCAAAATTTTCGAAAAATACATCAAAAGATCCATGTGCCGTTTCTGTAAAAACGTGTTCTGGTAGGGTAGCATGGAACAACTGATAACTATAAGCATTTGTATAGACTAGGTACGCAAACCTCATTCGGATAATCGAAGCAAAGTTCGTAAACCTGGTAATTATGTGGCAAAATGCTAGTCCGATCTGGTGATGAAGTCGGTTGGCAGTATTTGTTGAGAAAAACATTCTTTGCAACCATTAAATTGAATTAACCACACAAATGTACAATTTTCGAGTTTATTAAAATTATTTCAGAAATATGACAATTGCTGTCAAAATACTTATGATTGGTAATCATCCGCTTGCAAGTCAGTACGTTATAGGTTAGCCTTTACTAAATCAATTTCCATTGGTGGCTATCGCAACATTTTGATAAATTTTCAAGAAACCTGAAGTTTACTTTAAATTACACTGTTATATGTCTCTGCTTTGAAATATCAAAAGGACCGGCGGATTTACAGTCCTCTAAGAACGAGCTGTCTTGTTTACAAAATGAGGTATCACGTGAACCTATTTTTACTTTCAAATTCTAGGTCAAGGGTCGACTCAGGAAAAATTTTGTAAAAAATCAAATATCTCATATAATTTTATAAATGAAGTTAGTCTCATTCTTTTCCTTAAGCATTTTTCTATCAGATCCTGCCAAATTTCGTTGCATTGATTCGACTGTTAATTTTTTATGAAGAGTGAAAGTGGCGCTACTTTATTTTTCTGAGAACCTTTTTGGTCTATGCCAGCATATGATTGTTTGACTTAGTAGAAGATGACCTATAGCCATCTCAAAAGGTGGTGTTCTCCTCTACAGAGAAACTGTATACTATTTGATTCCGATACACACATCAGACAGAAGCACAGAAGTTATTTGTTCAAATGTCTGAAGGAAATCTCGCATATACTGTCCAACGATTGCTTAACAAAAAGTTTGGCTACTCTGTCTTTCAAATAAAAGAAAATTTATTGAAATTGAACGGAGAAAGTGTGTAGTTCAACTATAAAGAAAGACGAAAGCCTATTGATTTTCAAGGTCAAAAGTCAAGGTCACACCGTCATGTCACAAGTGTGGCAATGTAATACTTGTGAACACCGCACATCTTGTGTCTTTATTGGATCTGTATACAAATTTTAAATCACCATTTATTATGAAAATATACCAAAGTCTTTTGATTTTCAAAGTCAAAGGTCAACGGTAAAGGTTACACCGTCAGTTTACAGGTTTGGCTATATATAATACTTGTGTACACAGTCCCGCTTTTTTAGCTTTTCCGTTAAATAAATTGCATAAGCATTTACAACGCAAAGAACTAAAACACAATTGATTTCCAAGGTCATATGTCAAAGGTCGAGGTCACATAATGGTATGTTCAGAATTTCACTAATTTCAATTTTATGGTGCTGCGAGGAGATGCTCCGCTTTATGGTGCCCTTGTTTAGACTAAGATACAGATACAACTATGCAAAAAAAAAGTTTATTAGTGAATCATCGAAGGAGAAACAAAGAAAGCGTAATAAATTATGCCTTTCGCGATCTATCACCAAAACAGTGTGCAATATCGCATTGGTTGAAAACAGATTAACGAACTTAGGCCTCAGAAACAGTATAGAAAACAGATGTGTACATCCTAGGAGAACTGCAGATGTTGCGCTTGTAGTTCTTTTTTACTTTTTTATGCCCATCTACAAATCGGTACGCTTATCAATTTAGAAAAAATCATCAACGTTGTTTTAGCGTGAGTAAGGGAGTGGTAGCTCAGAATTCGCGCGGATATTAGATGCTTCCTCAATTGTAAAACTGCGTATCAAATACCGCTGATTCATCTCAAGTAGTTCTTGAGCTGATATTATCATAAAACTTTATATATGAAAATTTCAAAACGTTAAAGCCTTATTCAAAGGGTAGGGTCTCAGTTTTTTTACTCCTTTCACTTTCTTTGCCAACGAGACAAAATTGCAATAAATTTACATGCTTAATGTGGTTTTAAATTCTTTTATTGCAATGACAATGATGAATTACTGTGATTTCTTTGTAAAACAAAAACGAAAATTCAATTCAGAAAAAATGTTGTGACTTTAACAGCAACATCGTTGCATTCCAAAGCATACGATGTAGGTGCTGTTGTACTTGTTGCCAGATCATTCTACTTATTTTAATTGCGTAAGTTCATTTGTGCAATGTTTTAGAAACAGTACTTCCATACGCTACTTATATGCTACAAAGAGAAAATGTTACCACGGGACAGACAGGCCATCCCTCAGACAATAGCTAGTAATATTACAATCCTAAAATTGTGGTTGCAAAATTCTTTCCTATTTGTCCTAATGCCTATTCCCTTCTAAACATGCAACATTCACCAATATAATTATTGTAAAAAAATCAATCATTTTCAAAGTTAGCAACTTAGTTACGTGTTTATCTCTACATCCGCTAGTCAGATATACGTCCCCAAAGATGCTTTGTTCTTCGATGAAACAGACCTGTAGAAAGAAGTAAAACTTATAGGGTATATGTTTATATACTACTATATACTAACCGCTTACAAGATTATATCTCTCGCACAGAACAGTTCTAAGGCAAATACCAGTTACCTATTTCTGTAATCAGACTTAATCCCATCATTACTCTTCCGTTTCTGGATGTGACGTACCGGACATGACATGAGCAACTCGACAGGGGTTTTCAGAAAAGCAGAGGACGGTTACACGGACAATGCTCCCGATTATTGTATGGTCTGAGTGTCTCAGTTATCTTTAAGTTTTACAATGTATATGATGTCTCAGGTTTTTTTATATTCCGTGTAATGTTTGTCGTACTTCTTGTAACTTTGTCTTTGTCCCTGAATTTTTGACAATTTGGTCATTGTTCTTATCGCGTTTTGTCCGACTTCTATGTTATAAACAGCCCTGTTACTTTAAAAATGATACGCTGTATACGCTGCATTTAGTATATGAGTAGAGACATGTAAATTCCTTGAATGAATTGGTTGTTTGAAGGTTGCAAAATTACTTTTTTAAGATAAAGGTAGAATTGCCTTAGACAATGAAGGAGGGAGGGTCTGCTCAGGTTTATTTTGTATTGTGGGTGATTTGTATTACTTTGAATTTGTATACAAAGAACTCTATACATTTGTGTTTTATCGCAAATCTTAAGTTTGATGACTGTGCATGTACATTTAATGAATTAATATGTACCTCATTTTCGTCACATGTTGTCACGCGTTTGCATTCTTCTCCGTGGCGAAGACCCCTACAGTCATAGCATAATTGACCTGTTCCGTTTTTATGTCCTACCAAGAAGAAACGTACTGGTAAACATATTAAAGATACGATTACCGATATTAGATAGCACAAACCATTTACTAAAATATCGCTTCTTTTCGTTCGAAACAGCGTAGGTTCAAAATTTGAAGCGCGCCTAGCTAATATCGATTTTTATATTTCACATCTAAAAAAACAAATTTGCTTCTATCTGTGTGTAAACAAAAATAGTTTGTAAAAATACAATCGCTTCACTTTATTAATTACTGTAGTTTTAAAGAATCAGAAAGCTAAATAAGATTTATTCTGTTTGAGTAAAAGCAGATATTAATAATCTGAATAAATTTTCAAAATATGCGTTCCAAATTCTAGAACCAAAAATAAATCAATCTCATAATATACATGTTTATATATGTTTGGTTATATTTGTCAAACATATTATTTACAAATTCGTGTATTTATACATAACTTTATGTCACAGATTGATTTTAAAATGCTTTCGCTTCTTCATAGGTGCAACTAATGGAAGCAAAATGGTTTTTCTGCTTGTACACAGAGAGAAATTTAAAAAACATATGTTGTCCTTCTAAAAGCGCTGTATGTAGAGGCAAATTTTTAAACTGTTTTCTTCTTTTACAAATATGTCGCAATAAGAAGCCAATTTTATATTTACAAAATGTTGTGTGTTTTCCGATATATGCCATCTTACAAAGCAGCAGAAACATCAGGAGACGGGGATAGTTGTGAAATATACGTACCATCAATTTCGTTCTTTAAAAAGCTTCAAAAGTGCTATATTTATTTTTATATTTACATGTGGCGATGTATCTTTATAAATCTTGATAAAAAAGCATATCAGAACGTGATAAGTTAAATTATATAGTATTTTGCATTCAAACAAATTTTATTTAGAAATTCGGATTTTGAAATGAAGACAGTGTATGTTAAAACTTAAACTTGACAATTAATAGTTCGTTAACGTATGAGAGATTGAAGTCAAAATGCGCTAAACAAAGGCCTACCACTTTCTCCACAGCCTCCCGTATTACATATATCTTGACTGCAACATTCCACACATTTTTTGGATGGGTTTGGTCCAGACCTTGTCTGTTTACAAATCTGTTATATTTCAAAAATTCTTTGTTTGAATAATGTAACAATGTCAGGCATTCTTTCGTAAATTGCGCTACTAACAAAATATAAACATCACAGTTTTAGGTTGCAAAAAAGCTTTTGAAAGGTAAACAAATTTTCACAACTGTGCGAAACTTAGAGAAGAATCGAATTAGTTGGAATTCAAGACGTCACACTATAATTTTCCTCTGTTGAAAGATGTGAAGTGTTTCCGTGTTGAAAAGATGTAATATATACTTTTTTATTTAATAAGCTTCCTATGAACAAAAAGCCTAAAACCAACAAAAATGTGTGAAATTTCTATAAAAAAAATGCTTGACCATTGACTATAATTTTACCACTATCTGCTTAATTAGTATTTGCTGTCAGAAAGTTGAGATTTTTCTTTAATTTTGGCTTGCAAATCAAATACTGATTTGAAATTTAATAATTACCTAATCCTTTGAATTCAAATTGCATGAACATTTTGCATTTATTCATTTTATAAAAAATCCACAAGTTTTTGGACTGTACTGCTATAATGTTTTGTGAAGTAGTTAGATAGTTTATTGATTATTGACTCTCCTCTTTTCATGTTCACAAGTTTGGACTGCTGTAGAATTAGAAAGACAAATCTCTGTGTCTAAAAGTCATGACATGAACCGGAAACATATCTGTTTGCACAAACTGAGCCATTTAAATGGCATAACGACATTTTTTGACGTGTCGGATAAATGTTTTTGTGTCTTACATTCTGAAGAAAAGGTTATTTAACGCACTTATAAATCCTTCAATGTTAGCTGCACCGAACTCAGTACGCTTGTATTTAAGAAATTAATGAAACCCATTGACACTACAGAAAAGTTGCAATCAATGATTATTATTACATTCTTATCTCATATAAATATAGAAAATCCATAAACAAAATGAACTATTCTGTTTTATTATTACTACTTCCTATGCCACTATTGTAGTTGGCCATGTCCCTTCATCTCAGCTTCCGCTACATAAATGGCGTCTTGTTACTAAACAACTGACGATTTACTGATCTATCCAAATGAACCTGCGATTAAGGACACCACCGACACCATAAAGTCGGCCTCATATCTTGACATGTTCATAGAAATAGACGGAAGAGGAAATCTATTGACCAACCTGTATGATAAACGCGATGACTTCTCATTTCAAATAGTCAATTTTATCTGTAGTAACATATCATCTGCATCGATTTTACGTGGAGTTTACATCGCAAAGGTTAAAAGGATTGTACAATACTCTTGACTGATGCGCTTCTGGATAAGGGTTATCGTCCATCTAGACTCCAGTCAAGACTCGAGGCCGCCATCAGAAACTTATAGACTGTTATGTGTGTCCATCTATAACCTAAAAACGTGTTCGCGTCACTACAGGTTATGGTGATTTCTTTGGTTTTTGCGTATTCCGTATGATGTTTGTCTTTTTTTCGTGCTCTTTCTTTGCATCTGGATTTTCTGTTTTTGTTTGTCCCTCGAACTGTGGCTTTCCCTGACTTCTATTTGAAACAGTCATAAAAGCACGTGCAATCAGAAGTTTGCGATTTACTGTGCGTATAAAGCGTCAGGCTGCAAGTCAAATGATCACCTCATTATGCTGCCTACTAGCCACTTCAGTAACAATCCTAGTATACAGGAAAGAGCTTTGCCATTTTAGATTTTGTTTGTTCACAACGCAATCAATGTGGAACAACGTTATTTTCATACTTGAAAGTAACATTATAAGCAATTCTGAAGAAAAAAACAACCTTTGAAAAGTGTCTTACTTAACTTTTTTTTTTTTTTTTTTTTTTTTTTTTTG
>JAOXYH010116811.1:0-10394 GCA_028566455.1 Botula fusca
ATAAAAAGTCCCTGACAAAATCCAGTGACTCTTTATCGGTTACTTTATGAATTATATATTTGTAGTATTAGTAATAACTTTGATATGTGATGAAATGCAAAATGTCTTACTTTGTATTTGAACGTTTCAGTTAACAAATAAAAGTTATTATGAAAGAACAGGACCTACTCAGACTCCTAAATACCAAATATGGGATTAACTGTTCAAAAAGGCTTTTTAAGCTCTTGTAAGAAACATAAAAGGATCACGAAAGATTAATAATGATGTTTGTCAAAACACAGAAGACACAATATAAGGTACAAAGGCTATCAAATAACTCATAATTTTAATTTTGCAGCAATTAGAGCGTAATATCGTTGGGCAAGACTATTTTTTAATTTTATTATTCCTGAAAGTATTCTTTAAAGATTTTAGTTCAAATGTTTTTAGAAAATTTAGAATGACTCAATTGCTGACATATGCTTTTGTTAGAATTATTGAATTCACATTATTGATAAAGCATTTTGCAATCGTCTTTTTTATTTTTCAACATATTTTTCTTCAGACACAGCAATGGTTTATATTAAAGACAAACCTATTTTGAAACATTTTGTACGCGTATGGTAATTTTTCAATGAGTTCATTTGTTTATATTTGGATTCCGGACATGATGGGTGATAGGATTGAGTAAGAAAAGTTCGAAACTTCGCTAGATTGTCTTTGCGCAATGTTACCATAATTTAATTTTTTATATTGCTATGTAGATTTCAAGTCAAATAAATTTTGTCTGTTTTGGCAAACTACATAAACCTCTGATAATATTCAGAACAAAAGTCAGATTATTAGTCAAATATTAAACTTGTATAATGTAAAATAGAACAAAAAGATTACTTAGGCCACGCATTGAAGGCAAAAACAAAAACAAAGAAAAACAGGCAAATAAAATGTAGAACAACATTTAAGTCACCTCTGATGCTCCCTCCATATCCAGAAATCATTGGCATTTTGCTAATTTACATGTCCAAAATGGCGGCAGTTTAAAATTTTACAATTTCATTATAGACATAGTAAGGATATATTTAAAATTTATTTCCGACAAATTTTCTGACATTGAATATAGTAATACAAATCAAATAAAAGACAATGAGACAAGGAAGACGAATTTCTGTTAAATATTCAGGGTTCCTGACAAATTTGAAAATTTGAAAAGCCCTTTTAAAACAGTCTATGTTAAAGTGTCGGAAAATCTCAACTTCACTGGCATTCAGGAGGATATTTAACCTCAAAGAAGATAATGTGGCCAATTTTCTGAAATGAAATTAAAAACTTCTATATTCAAACAATATTATATAACAAACCTATTAATCCTTAATTTTAAACTGGCGGTTCCAACAAAGAATCAAAATGCATCATTATCGGTTTTCACAGGCACAGATAACGGAATAAAATGCCGGAACGTATGAAAATCTTTGTATTTTCACCGCTTGCCAACATGACGGTAGTTGATAGCGGATTTCTAAAAGTCAAAGTTTGACGGAGAAAGCATGTTATTTCCGTATTAAGGGAAACGTGAAAAGCGATCTTTAAATGAAGGCCACGTGACAAAATATCATTAAAATCTAATGAATATCTATGAGGAAAAGTACCGCTAATTTCTGGGTATGCAGGAAGGGTAAGTATTTTCTGCTAAATTAATGCTATCCGTTATATGGACTCAACTGACCAAATTAAGTCATGTTTGGAAGGTGCGACGAAAATCTAATCCGTATGGAGTTGTTGATATGACAGATTGTCTTTGCATAACGGTCAGTCTTTTCGTAATGAACACAATAAATCCTTTTAAGTGAAGGAAATATGTTATATGAGTCAATGTAATGTTTGAAAACCACAGTTGTGACTTCGTGTTCATATGTAGCTTAGTAATCATTTCATATTAGTCAGTCCAATTTATTAAATATATCATACTGACCATACATTACTTGTGTAATCTTGTGGTTGATGTTTTAATTGATACTAATAATAACTGAAAGAGGCCATCGTTGTTTTCGTATATTACTTTAAAATTTGGTTTAGATATCACTTTTTAATCAATAAAGATAATTAAATATTTTTCTCTTGAAAGACGCAAAAAATATATACATGTATTTTTATAAACAAATAGGCAATAATTAAATGTGCTGGAATCAAGTTGTTCGAATAAATGGTGAAAACTGCCAAACCCCTTGAAAAAAAAATAAAAATATCGCATGGAACGATTGGAATTGGGTTTCATATTCCGAAGTTGGGACAGGCATTGTGTGGATTAAATTATTAACTAAGGAATCTTTAGGAATTTTTGCTGAAGAAATATACCTCTCTTTATAGTTTGGGTTTTTTCTATAGAAATTAGGTAATTTGAGGATTTTATTTTGAGTAAATTTCTGAGTAAATTGATAAAAGCCAAAAGCAAGAACAGAACTGTGAAGGCAATACATCTTTCATAGGATATTTCATTTGTAGAAGCGTATTTAATTTAATTTACTTTGTATTGATAATTGCCTGCATTGGATCCTACTTTACAGACCATGATCATTACATATTGACTTATACACCATACACGTTTTATTGGTAATGTTGCACGTTCCAATCGCTATAGTTGGTATAGGTGTATAAGTCAATCTGTAATGATTCATGGTTCATCGGTAATCGCTCAATCACTCATGGTTCATGGTGTATTCATCGCTCACCGTTCTCTTAAATACATGAATCATTCAAAAAAATTTATTATTTACTGCAAAATCAATTCCTTTTTTATTCATTCTTTGATTTTTTTATATTTGTTTACTATTTCACAAGTTTTATACAAGAAAATAAATAAAAATATTCGCTATCGCTCAACATTCATGGGGAATGATTCAATGCGTCATGGTGTATCGTTCAAGTGGTGATGTAATACGTTACAAGCGCTGTACCTGAAAATATATCAGGAATTCGTCTGGCTTGACATGACGAACGTACTGTTGATAACTAATTAGAGGATTTGGCAGTCTTTCCCTAAGATTACTACGTACGGAAATTATAACTAGAGTAAATTTTCCAAAAGACATTACCAAATAAAAATACTGTACCCAAATCCTGTGAAGAAGTATAATCTTGACAGTACAATACTGACAACTAAAGTCACCAGAACGAATTCAGGAGCTGGAATGGTAATTTTTTATAACTGATAAATATTTTTAACTGGCAGATGTTCTGTCTTTGCACGATATTATTTGAACAGCTGGTGACACATATATTAAAATTACTACGCAAATTTTATTACATCAAATGATGCTCAAACTAATTGTTTTATCAGTTACAGATCTATGAATGTAAATTCTTTTTTATGCAGGGTGAGTAATTTGATGAAGAGTCCAAAATAGCGGACAATTCTTTTGTTTAATTAAAACCTGTCCTTTGTTGAATTAAAGCTAGCCGGTTTTTAAATGATTTAATACCTAGTCAAGGGATTTAATTTTGTATCTTAAGTGAGTGGTATATCTCATTAACTAACAATAATAATTTAGAACAGTCCTTTAGAGGGTAAACAGGAAGAATAATATGCAATTTACTTTATTTTACAGAAATTTGAAAGTCTGTTAGTTGGTTAAAGAAGGACGGTACGGAAATTATTATCATTAAACAGCTTCGAACCAAAAGGTAGGGTTTAAATACCTTCGCCCTTCGGGCTCATGTTTTCAAGTCCTACCCTTTGGTTCTCAGCTATTCAATGAAAATAATTTCCTACCTTCCTTCTTTAACCTATACATAAATTAAGTAGTAACCTGTGTAGTGGTGCTTTCGTTCAAGCGACAGTCATTGGTGTGTATATTTCATGTAATAATGAACTTCATGTACAACGTGCTATGACTCAAATTATTGCTATATTTTGCGCGATGAATTTCGTTATTTTCATATATACAGGACAGTATAGCGAATTTTAATGTACTGAAGTCGGCAAGGTTGCCTCTTCCAGACTTTCTTCTTTTTTTAAGTGAAATAGAAAACTATTTTAATTCTTTAACTTCTGTTTTGTACTTTAATTATCACTTGGTGACATGTTAGCGACAAAATACTTCTTGATAAAAGCCCAGAATGATTTCAAACACGTACCTTCAAAGCTTTCTAGAAGTATTATACAAAACCGAGCAAATTGCTATTGATTATGCGTGAAAATATAATGTAGTTGATAGATTTCAGTTTGTTTCATATATTATTTAGTCTTTGTGTTTAATGATGTTAACATGTAAGGACCGTATCTCTTAATCTAAGCTGTAGGTGGTGTTCAGTGGTGGTTATGAAATGTTTTATCATTAATACTATCAGTAGCACAAACGCATTTGCATTTAAAGTACATGGAGTTTATTTTATTTTTTTTTAAATTTTTTATTATTATTTTTTTTAATCAAAATTATGTAAATTTTTCAATATGCTGCAAATATAGATTATATATGAAAAATATATAAATGAACACTATTTGTTAGAATGATATATTACTCTGTCCTGTGAAATACATGCACAAACATATTCTTTTAAGAAAATATAACAGATTGGTGACATTTTAATATTTAATTTTCAGAAAATTATGTAAATAAAACTAAAATAAGCATTAAAAAAGAATGTTTTAAAATCATTTTGGTATGAGGAGAGACTGATTATGTGAACACTAAATGCGCTTTCCTCAAGGTCATGAACTTGGAAATGACATGCCGTACAGTTTGCCAAAATGCAATACTGAAGAAGGAAACAAACTTTACGAAGTAGTAATCAGCAGTTACAAAAAGTGCTAATTAAACTTTACACAAACATAGATGATTCACACATGATATATATTACACAAAAATGACTTGATATGAGTGAAGACTAGAACAGATGACAGTAACGTGTTAGTAAGTTATGCGTATACGACAGTACAAATTTTGTATTACAATGAACAGATCACTATTGGTTACTGGCATTCGGAATCTTAACAAAATGTAAATGGGCGATGTCGATACATCAAAGGTAAAAAAACAGACACAATTTTTTATCTTTCATCATATAAGACCACTTTGCATCTTCAGAACAGTACTTGATAATCTTCATTTATGTAACAAATACAATTCTGCAATCGATTTTAAAATTTAATTCAATAAAATGCAGCGAATTGTACATAGATTCAGAATATACCCAACTGCAATGCCGCTTCTGCAGTTCAACTGTTAACCAAACTGTCTGTGTATTTAAAAATTTTTAAAAAGTAAAAAAACAAAATGAAAGTATGTGTATCTGTTGAAGCCAGTAGGTTAACTTATCAATAATTCCAAGTAATAAGAGTTGCCAGAAATAAATTATTATTCATTTTGTACGCCGAATGACATTGATATCAAGGTCATCCTTGTCGATCTTGTAATGACAAAATGGGGAATCCCATTCGGGTGTCATTTAAACTAAAGTCTGAAATAGAAACGGCTTACTCGATGATATATGACATTTAAAGCTTTTAAAACAGTTTTTTAAGATGTCTCTTCATTTCCGCATTCCACGTACCTCTCAATCCTGATTGATCAGTTTGTATCTGATGGGGGCAATTTTATGCAAATGCAGATGCAATGGTTTTTTAATTAGTTCTAGCCTTTAGGTTCAAAATTGCATTTACTGCAACGTTTGTAATAATTCTCAGGTAAGTAAAATACCCTTCCTTAACAAAATGTATTAACCTTAGCCACTATGGGGCTCCAAAAGGGTATTTTCTGTTCCAAGGTCACTTTTTAAAACTTTAATAAGTCGAAAGGTGCTTTAAGGTATTTTTTAACACGGGTTCTGGGTCGCAGGTCGTTTTAGTTGCCTTTTGGGTCGGATTTCCTATTTTTAACTAAGGGTTCTGGATCGCAGGTCGTTTTAATTGCCTTTTAGGTCGGATTTCCTAAAATGTCACAGGACAAATTTGATCCTTCTGGAGCCTCTACTATAGAAAAGCCGATTATTTTTCCACGTTAATGTTTTCTGCTCTCTATACTACTCTTGCAGCAAATAAACTAAAATCTACTCCATCAATCTTTGAGGACAAATGTAAAACAAAGTGATACATTTCATGCCGATTTTGATGCATTGGATTTGCACATTTCATAAATTAATTGCTCGTCAGCGATGCTAGGGACCAAAACTTTGCAAGACCACAACTGTTTATTATTTTTATAAAAGCAAGGACATGCCAAAATGACCGAAACAGGAAGCCAAAACCATCTACGGACAGAGCTTTGCATGAGGGACATAACTCCGTAGTTTTTAAATAACGTAAATAAGTCGTCAAGAATCACACATACAAACACATATTCCGAGGACGATGATAGAATGCTGACATTTCAAATCACCAAACTGGTTGAGTATGGGAATTGTTTTCAACATACAATCGAAATTCCAATGGTGACAAAATATTTGACGCCTCTTGTCGGTCTACAAAGGATGTTATGAAGAAAAGAAGAGCTAGCCTAATACATCAGTTTGAACTGCCGCTATTTAGATTTTTTTTTCTCAATATTCCTTACTTTTACTTTTTAGGTTTATCTCCATCCTGGGTACCTGATGTCGCTCCATTTTTTTTCATTTTTCCCTCCTTTATTGTTGTGGGTTTTATTGCTAGTGCTGTGATTGTGTTTTTATGTTCTGTTCCATTGTGTGTTTTCTGTATGTTATTTTTGTGGTCCTTTTGTCTTGATCTTTGTTTCATTTTTTTCCTTATTGTTTCTACTTAGTTTGTTTGCTGCATGTTTAATGTTTTTGATTTTCGGTTTTTTTTGTTTTTGTCCTGTTGTTGTAGGTTTCCGGGCTTTTGCCTTGTCTCTGGATTCACGATTTTAGGATTACCCCCTTCAACCTGTTGCGTCTGTATTCTATTGCCGATATTCCATGTATTCTCGTTTTTAGAATTCCTCGTCCGTCAACGTGTTCCTCATGTATTATGTAACCGATATTTGCAAATATTTACAGAACAATTTGACAGGGAAGTTAAAGACATTTTCTGTCCATTTAAGACATATGTAAGGGTTAAATAAAATATATGAAGATAAAGCGGGAAAAAAACAATTATTAAGGGTTCATAAAGACATGTATAAGTGAAACATGTAAAAAGGATAGTAACGATCTTCAATTTGACGTGATTCCAAGGTATCCGACAAAATAGATGCAGATGATCTGCAATCGCATTGGAGTTGAAGAGCATGTTCATCGTTTACCAAACTTCCCTCCAATTTCTTGGCAGATACCTACCTGTATTATTATCTTTTTAAGTAGTTCGTGTTTTAATGTGAATTTAATGTTTTCCTTTTAATAATTACAATTAAAATATTTATTTCTGATACATAAGAAAAGTATTTTTAGATTTTTAAATGTGTATTGACGTCAAAGTAAGATGAAAATTGACCTAATGTAATAAAATATTTTTTGAAATATTTAGGAAAATTTAAATTGCAAATAACAGATTTTATGATGTAATAATTTATCCGGAAATAACACCAATTTTACAGCATAAATTTAAAACGATATACGCATTCGCACGAGGAAGATAGTGATATTAATATATTAAGAATTAATCGTAACATGCATATATTCCCTTGTTTATGATTTTTTCAGGATAAACAGAAATCATATCATTTAAAATAATTCGGTAGCGTTTTGCAGTCTCTGTTAACACTCCCGGGCTACTTCAGCAAATTTCTACTAATTATTACATTTTCTATTTCAAAACACACCAGAGTAATTCGAAACACAAAAAGATTCTACCAGTCATTTTTCCAATGGGGACTAACTACTCTTCCTTAATCACCCATCTTTTTTGCACTCGTTTGCAGCCAATTTCATTACAAAACTTCTACAAACGAAGTACGATACATTTTTTTTTTTTGGTTTGAGATGTCCATCTCACATATGTTTAACGATCTGTTTCCTGTGTCATAGTGCAATCCCCGTCCTTACTCGTTTATGAATGCTTACCGAATTTTCGGCGTGAGTATCACAACCAATGTCACATGTGCAAAAGGAACTGCATACTCTTCCGGAGCCCCGGTTTTTGGTTGGGTTCGTGTTACTCATTTCCTGTGTTGAGTTGTTTGTTGTTCTGTCCATTAACGGTCTTTTTTGTTGCCTTAGGGTATACGAGCTTTGATTACGCTTTTGTATCTTCTATAATTTATTCTCTGATATCAATGCATCGAATGTGCACATCTCGTAAATAAATTATTCGCATGAGATGCTTATGACCAAAAACGTTGGAAGACCATAACTGTTGCCAAAAAATTAAAAAGCGAGCAGATACCAAAACGACCGAAATAGGAATCCAAACTATCTACGGTGAGAGCTTTGCATGAGGGAGATAACTCCATAGTTAGAAGGAACAACATTTGGCCAAGTCCTTTAATCCCACCATTTGCATCATAGATGACGTCTTGTGACTATCTTCACCTCAGCTTTCCCAGTGAACTCGAGATAAAGGACACCACCGACGCAATGAGGTTGACCTCGTATCTTGACCGGCTCTAAGAAATAGACAGGAGGAAACCGTTTGACCAAACTGTATAACAAACTTATCACGTAGGGTCGCGAGTCGAATGCACCTTCGTTTGTTTTTACAAGCGGGCGCGAACGCATAACACAGGGGTGAAAGGCTACAGTATACTGTAATCGTACCGGTAAACTTTTAGAATATGTAGGCAGCCCCTACCATTAAATATAATAAAAGAAGAACGGACTGAATTGAATTAACTGTCAATATACTATCCTTCATCAAACCTGTATAAAGACATTCGGCGATGAAAAATAAAAGTAACGAATGATAAAAACATACAGAATGACTTTTATGCAGTTAAAAAGTAAAAAAGAAAAGTGTTAGTAAAATACATTGCCAACATATATTAATTTTCCTTTAACTAAATAAAGACAAAATTACATCAAAGTTCAAGGCAAGAATTTTCTGCGCCAGACGCGCGTTTCATCTATAAAAGACTCATCAGTGACGCTCTAATCTAAAAATATGTAAATCCCAAATCAATATAAAGTGTGTTTAAGTATCTCTGTGTTTTTCTCTCTTTCTTTTTTGCCGACCATATGCAGGTTCGAGTTCCTTTAAAAACATCTTTAAAGCATTAACGATCCTTCATATTGAAGTTCGTCAAAATAAAATAACATTTCCGTAATTTTCTGCAGAAGTATTTGGGCGTTGTTTGTATTTAAAAGATAAAAAGTGCTTCACTGTATCTAGGCAGATTTTAACATCATATATGAGACGTGTTATTAAAATAATAAAAGCTTCATGATGGCTTGTGTACTCGAATCCATAGGGGTACATTTATGAAATTTCTTAAATATTTCGATAAGTGGACCCTACACCAATGTCAATATGTCTGATTTTGATAATTTGTGTATTATGTACTTTATTGTACAATAAAAAACTAACAACTCACAACTGCATTTTGTTTGTCATATTTTACATCACAGACTATATCAAAAATACCCCGCCCTAAGCAAATTAAACGTTTTACACTAAATTCTACAAATTAAGGAAACGTTCAATAAAATAAAATTTAGAATTACTAAAAATCAAGATATGTATATTTCAAAAATCTATTATTGCATTGTGAAACAATGGTCCTTGCAGACGATAGACATGGAAAAGATTGACAAAAATATTTGATATAAATCAATTTATTGTAAAGTAACAATATATTTCATGTAGAACGCAACCAAAAGTTAGTGTTCAATATTCTAACATATTGCACTAGTGCAAATATTACTTAAAACCGTGACGTCATCAGCGATGAAAATAGACAGATAACAATTTTATAGGCATTGCTATACAATACAAGTGTTATTGCCTGAATACTGGCAAATATTGTCCCTCGCAGAATACTTTTTGCACTCACAAAATCGTGCAAAATAATATACCTCTCGGGACAATATTCACCAATATTCATGCAATAACCCTATAATTTTGTATGCATGCATATTAAAATAAAAGAACTATAGATTAAACGTCATTGAAACATCATCGGATCACAAACAAATATGGAAATTATCATATCTGTATGTATGTTAACTATATTTGGTGTCAATATTTTATATATTAAAATGCATTTATTTTAATACATTAATTTCACCTTGACGTCATAGCATATTTATAATGATTTATGTACTTATTTAACAAAACAACATTCCACATTCTAAAAAAGTTCCAATTCGTAATCAGGTATAAATAATAAAATTAGTTATGTTCTTGCAAATGCATCCAGGATCATATAAATAGAAGCTATATAAAACAGATACTGTACATAATGCCATCAGAAATTGCTTGTTTAAAAGATGAATCTGTGCTATTAACGTTAAATATGCTATATTTAGTCTAAATCTCTTAAAAAGTAGAAACA
>JAOXYH010116920.1:0-10391 GCA_028566455.1 Botula fusca
AAGTGTAAAATAGACTAAGCTCTCTAACACTGCAAGGTACATTGCAAAAAAACCAAAAGGATTAAAGAGGGATTGTCTTCTTCTTTCCACAATAAATAGTGACGAGAGATATTACATTGATATTGTTCCACAGTCGATTGTGAGTAATAACGAGATATTGAATACAAAATGAACGCCATTGCCAAATCCCTAATCATACAGAATCTTCCATTTCTCAAATGTATCATGAAAATAAATAAAAAAGAATATCCATTGACATATATTCTGAGGCATTTTTACAGGACTACTTGGTATTATAAACAAATCTATCTAGCAAATTTATAGTTTCTGGAGTACGAGGAGATATTAAAACAATATTTTTCTATTATCAAACTTGTGCTTACTCCACGAAACAAAAAGCAATTCTAGCATATGATGGAAATCTGATGAAGTGACATTTTTTAAAATACAAGGCCAAATTTATTCTCGTTAATACTATTTGGTTAACTATGCAAACCAGTAGAATGCTAGTACAAAATTACACATTAATAAAAATTATTATTTCTGTAAAACATTAATAAAAATTATTATTATTATTTCTGTAAAACCGTGATTTTTTTATACTGTCGCTTTGTGCTATTTAAGCGATCTTGACTTCATGTTCTAAAAGACAGTTTTGTATTCTCGACTAACTAACTCGGACATATTCACAGGCTTTTATGAAATCCTTCTTAAAAACCACCCCGAAATCACACAAAAAGCCTTTATTATAAATACTGGCAATAGTACAGTAGCTCACATTGCCCTTTGGTTCTCAAGTTGCCCGTTTCTATTTTGTTTGTTTGCTTTATGCTTTTGATTTTCATTTCTTTTTGTTAACTCCTCGTTCTCTTGTTTGTTTCCACGCACCTGCCTTGTCTCTGGATTCAGGTGTTTAGGATCTCTACATTGAACTTGTTGCTTTGGTATTCTGTTGCCGATATTAGTACATGTACGATAACGAAGAGAAAGTCTTGTTTTCAGCATACACATATTTTTGTTGCACAATACATACTTCAAGTTTGTGGCTTAACCGAAAAAAAGTGCCTTTACAGAGGAGATATTGCTATCATTTACTACTGTTCCTCAGCTAGTTAAGGATAAATATGCAATCCACAACTCCTGAAATGGCTAAATCATAAAATCCGTAAAACTTTCACGATTTTCTATACAAAACCTTTGTATATGTCCGTAAAACTAATTTTGGTGGCCGTTGTCAAATAAAATAATGGAACGAATATGATAAAGCTTGCAACGCTAAACATTAATGTGAACCCGAGTCTCCCAGTCGCAATCGCCATTGAAAAAATATATGGTATCAAAATGTACAATGTATCACACAATATAGTTGAACTACTTGAAGTTTTTATATTTATTTTAAATATTCAATTTCACACAGTCGGATATGAAACTGATTATCGCCTTTGTATTATTGGCTGCAGTAGGCGACACATGTCCTACAGCCTGTTTCTATTTTGTTTGTTTGCTACATATTTTTGATTTTCATTTGTATGTATCCTGGTTCAAGTTGTTTCCGCGATCTTGCCTTGTCCCTGGATTCACGTGTTTATGATTTCTGCATTGAACTTTTTGCTTCGGTGTTTATAATTTCTATATTGAACCTTTTGCTTCGGTATTCTGATGTTTTTTTTTATTCAGTTTGTCAATAAATAATGCGATTTTATAAATATAAAAGATTTAAAAATGTAATTAATCTTTCTTTATAATTATGATAATTTATGATTTTTTTTTTCATTTGAAAAGTACTTTCAGCTCCTTTTATGTTGTTTGAATTTATTTTCGATAGAACTTTTAAAAAAGAAAACTATCTGTCAGGGTAACTAGATAAAATCGCATGTTGTATATTTTGCGGTTTTACTCGTGAAGGCTTTTTCGCGAAATGATTAATTTGTAGAAACAAACCGCTGCTGACATGTCATGCATCTATTTTATAGTGACAACTGTATTGAAAAGTTGGTCGCGAGGACAATGATTTCGCGGTTGAAGTTATTTGCAAAACAGTTCGCAAAAATATAGACCTTTTAATAAATTTCACAATTAACAGTATTTTGCTTAGAACATGTTGCTGCAAAACACATTTTAATCATCATCAAATTTTAAAATGCTCTTCGTAAGACTGCACGTTTCTTTCATTTCATGAATTTTAAAGTTACGACATTTATAATAAGACATATTTTAAAGTTACGACATTCATAATAAGACATACCTATCTCTGTGGTGGCAAGCAGATGGAACAGGGTTTGATTTTACAGCACGAAGTGGTCTGTGACCAGAAGCCACATTTGTCGCATGTTGTTGCTGCTTCTTGTGTCTTCGCTTAAGTGATGAAAATGTTCTTTTAATTTTTTCCTTGAATGTAATCTCTTCTTCATCTTCAAAGGTATCCAGATTTTGCATTGAAGCTGATAAACTCAAAGTTTGTCCTGGTTTTAAAGACATGTTAATTGTCCGTGTGTTTAAGATTTTTATAATATCGACTGATCCAACAAAAACAAGACGATAACTGAGGCACGAGAAATGCTTCGAGATCAGAAGAAGAAAATCAATTCATCCTTTAAATTGTCAACCCGGGAGTTATCAACTCGTCTTATTGTAAAAATGGCTATCAATTACGTTATGAATTGTTGTCAAAGGATCAAAAGTTTTTAGATGAATTGCCTTTGTTTTAACATTATATTACCATCGGTAATTCATTAGGCTGTTATTATTGATGCATGGAATACTTATAATACCCCAATAAAGACTTTGTAATTCCATTTCTGTACAATTTCAAACATGCCTTTTCACTTAAAAGATTCAGATTGAAAACTACTCCTTTCACCATAACAAGTTCTAAAACATCTTCAATGGTTAACATGTGCATGTTAATAGGTCTTTCAGAATTATCTTGCATATTAAATCCAAACGATTTCCATTATCGTTTTTCTTCTGCTCTTCTGCAAGATATTTAGAGAAAAATACTTTACCGTCGATTTCCAGTGTTTTCAAATCTAATATATTTAGTGGGAGCAAAGTTTGCGACCTTTTATGCACTTCCATATCACACTCCAATGCCCACTCATACAGTGATTGGAACAAAACATTTATTTCATCTGTATCATGATTTCGGCTATTTATAAGTGTATATGTCTTTTTTTCACAGCTCTGTCTTTTTTCACAGCTTTCATTTCAAATTAAGACAATCACTGGTACGTGATAGCTCAAATACTGTTCATGGGATATCAATTTACGTGGAGTTCGTGGATAAAGACGAACCACGAATTTAAATATCCAACGAACTTTAAAATATCAGTGGACTTGTTATTAGAAAGAAGCAAACCACGAAAATTGGTATCCACGAAAATAAATTAATCCACAGTAAAAATAGGTTACAAGTATTGCTTTCATTTTGCTTCAAATGTCACTAATTGCATGCGCATTGTCTCAGTTTAGGTAACTAATCAATCTCGGCACATTATTTTTTACCTCTCCATGATCCTACAGTAGTCAACGTTATTAATTTTTCGTTCATAGACACAAAATCTAACACTTTTAGCCTTTATGTGGCTTGATTAAGGTAGTTCAACATGTCTGATGTTACAAGTCCGATAATCAATTATTGCCTTCATATAAGACCTTTAAGTAATATCAAATGAACAGTTATATAGTTATTATCACCTCGATCATTCACTTGGTGGTCAGTAATAGTTATTTACAGGAAAGGTCCGTATACAGTAGATCAATGGCAGATTGTAACTACAACGTTATGTAATTAACAATTAATAAAAACCCTAATGGATCATGATCCTATACCGTGGTTTTACCAACATCAAGCACTGCACCATTTGCCATGATTAAAGACAGAAAAACGCCATAAATCACTGATATTTAACCAGACGTCTTAGGAATAATCCTGATGTACCAAGAAGGTGGTGGAAAAAATCTGCTACAACGTTATGTAATTAGTAATTAATAAAAACCCTAATGGATCATTTTACTATAACTTGGTTTTTACCAACCTCGAGCACTGCACCATTTGCCATAATTAAAGACAGAAAAACGCTATAAATCATTGATATTCAACCTGACATCAATACCAGACTTCTTAGGAATAATCCTGATTTACCAAGAAGGTCGTGGAGAAAATCTGTAATCACAGCGGTTTTTAAATTCCCCAGCATAGTCAATACAAATTTTGATTACGATTGTTTTATTTATTTACAGGATGCAATTATTTTACGATATGCATTTAATTACGCTTCTCATGTATGTAAAATTAAAATTTGAAAAAAAGAACGCAGAAAGGGATTTTTTAAAATTTCTTTTGACATGTACATATCATTTTACATGTACTATTGCGATTCTACTAAATGCATGTTGAAAGACCATTAATACAAAACTTTTGTATTTTCCTTAAATCCACGATAGGTCAACTTTAATATAAACAAACCTGAGGTAGTTTTTTCTTTGTTTTGAAGATTTTTGTTTTGTTTCTAGGACATAAGAACCGTATTTTTTATTATTTGGAGTTCATTCCACATTAATTCTTTCTTAAAATAACCTGCCATCTCGAGTTGCTACTTTTAACAACCGCTGATTTAATTTTTGGACGTAAATAGCTATCACCAAATGTCATACTTTGATTAACGTCACAACAACTTGCCCTATGATCAAATAACGGAGACTTGGCCTTCAGTTTATAGATATGTATTGAATGAAGTTCTTTTTTCCTGAATTACTAAGTCTCCAAAGGTCAGGAAACTCTTCACCAGGTTCAAGTAGAAATCCTACATACAAGGCAAAATCGAGGAAACTTAACAACGAGAACCTGAACACAGAAAAAAAGAACTGAAAATCAAAAACATATAGCAAACAAACAAAAATAGAAACAGCAACACGAGAATCAAAGCACTTGCAATGTGAACTCCCGACAAATGACATAAGGTGCTCTGAAAGGGTAAACATGTGCTGCTGCGTTAACGGTTGCCGTCACATTGCAAGTTGGAATTATTCATTTACGTTTCCAAATGTATGTCGTTTGTTCGGATCCTACATTCAATGGTCCCCAGTGTCAATAAAGCGTTGTGATTTGGTGAAATGTTCCCTGTTTTTGTGGAGTCCGAGCTGCTCATTAAGCATCTAGTTTTATATGGTCTTTTGATTTAGGTTTTATATGTTCCATGTGATATTTGTTATATATTATAAGTTGTTTTTGTAACTTTCTAACCCCTCGATTTTGGATTTTTTATCCTTACATAGTCCTCTGGTGCCAAAACGAAAATCCAATATCTAATGTATTGTCTGGAAAGAATGTATTTTCAGTTCCCCAATCTCTCATTTTATGAAATATTCCACATAATGTTTCCTACATACATATTAAACAAAACCAAATAAGTCAGTTATTATATTACTGAAATAAGAAATCCAAAAAAATGTTCAACAGTCTTAAAGAGTTCACAGCAAATGCATATCACTGTTGAATAGAATAACATATTCAGTTTATCATAACAATTTGGAGATTGATAAGAAAATACTTTCTTGTTCAGCACGTCATGGAATTTCCTTGTAATAACGTCGAGTGTAAAAGTACGCTTACAGTCGGATTTCCAGTGACTACAACGCCGTGCAAATATCGGCAACAGAATACCAAAGCGACAGATTGAATCGGTAATATAATTCTTTTGAATCCAGAGACAAGGCAAAAGCGTTTGCATTTCACGTTTCCAGCTTATTTTAAATAGGATGAGGAAACTCAAATTGCGGCAGAAAAAACACCAGTTTCCATCAGTTATTCTTTAAATATAATACAGTTATCTTCTCATTTTATTCTGCATATTAAGTAAAATGACATTAAAATCAACACAAAAGTAGTTTTGATGGGGGACATTGCAGTTTCCAAATATTGAAAAAAAACTTTACGGGCTTCATTTTCTGCAAGTAGGTTGTATCAGATGATTTATAACTCAGATTAACACAAAACTGGCGTTAGTAATATCATATATAAAAAATGCAATAATGTGCTAACTTCTTTTAGCAGTTGTAACATATTTTTGGCTTTAAAAGGAGAAAGTGTTGTAACAGCTATAGTTTGGTCCCTAACATAATGAAAATTGAAAATTGCTGAATCCATCTAAAAGTTACACTTATTTTATTGTGAAGTAAAGTGAATGTTGTAACATAATCTGGTCACTTTAATTAGGATGTCATCGTGACGTCATAAATATGTCATAAGTGTCGATCTGACCAAATATTGTCATTTTCTGCACATTTTTTTGGTCATATTAATGTGAGAAACAGCCTTACCCCAAATGATGTTTGAATCACATGAACATCTTTGCAAACGAAATAACTTGCTGGTTGAGGCTGTTGGTCGTTATTTAAATATTAATTAGAAGGATGTCAAAAAGATGAAAATTCTGCACTTATTCACTTTTTCCTAAAATGCACTAATTTTGAGGACTTCAGGCAATTATGGAAGATAAGATATGATAATATTTATCAATATTTTTCAGAGATAAGTCTAATGATTATCTGCAATATGTTAACACATATTCTTAACACTTTATAATTTCCGAATTTAAGGGGCCAAAAAGCTGCCTCATCATACCTTCTCCTTTATATTCTGTTTCGTTATAAATCTTGTACATTTATGATCGTCTCATTTGATCCTGAATTGTTTCTTCTGTCTATCATATACATCAGTATTTTTCCCATTTATATCTAATATAGAAATATTAAGCAGTTTTATGGTGATTAAAATATCGTGATATGAGCATGATAATACACTTTTGTCGAATATCGAAATATGACACAATTTTATGTTGATTATAAAACTGTCAATGACTTGACAATAAATGAATCATTGGTAAAACCATAAAGAGAAAAGAACGGCAACATCTCGATCTTTATCTTCTCTGCATTATCAGACTTTCAACATCAAGTTAAAGAAAATTCAAGACCCATATTCTCCGGACCAGCGTTAATCTTAGTCGCACTCCATGTGGTGAAATAGACAGTTTTGTTTTATGGCGTACATCATGAGCACATTTTTAAATGCAACATTGTTCTGAGCCGATTCTAAGTTCTGGACCCGGTTGTTCAAAATATATTTGTCTTGATGAAAATGATTCTGGTTCAGTTATTTCAAATCAGAATTTCACTAAGGTAAAATGAACCCAAAATGCCCTATAACTGACAGATTTTTTTTTACAATGGACCCTCAGAATGTTTCCTTTGAAAAGCAAGATATATCCCCTTGCCGGATTGGGGGAATTATAAATGACGTCTGAATTTGCGAAGATTGAGTGAGATTTTGAGGGAAAACCCTCTGGAACCCGTTTCTACTCTTGTCTTGATCCGCCAGCACTCTCCAGCTAGAACTGTGACATTCGACATAATATTTATATTTTGCCTTTCTTCCTCTCGTTGGTTGTCGTGCATACATTGGGATCACAGCAGACAAACCAGATAGTCTTACTGTATCTGATGATTTTGTAAACACTAGACTTGATTCCTGAAGTGAAATTGGACAGCTGACACAAGATAATTTTAGTTCATTCTGAGAACGTCTTGGTGATCACAAACACAACATATAATATGCAGTCTTTTGAAATTTAGCAACGATTTTTCCCAATAGTGTTTGAATGTGAAGAGTATTTTGATAGTAATATTTCTCGAAAATATACATCCAAAGCAAAAGTGGTACTCAATACTATAACTCCATTGTATATGCTAAACTTTACGCCGAGCAGTAATCGAATCGCGGGAAACTACTTATCGAAATTGGTAACAAAAAAAATAAGTGATCACAGTTTATGTTTTTTATTACTGAGTTCAATTAAGTGGACGGTTATTGTAGGAAATGATACATTTTTGCTAATGTTGTGCCGTGTGGACTGAGAAATTAACAATGAAAGTATTACAAAATGTGCATGATTAAACAGAAAAAGTGAATAATTAAAAACGAACAAACCTGTCTTGGCAAATTGAAGATTGTACTGGGTTAGACTTTACAGCACGAAGTGGCTTATGACAGTTGATTGTTGGTGCCTCCAACTGATGTTTTGGTACTGGTGTTTGCAACAGTTGTTTCGGGTTTGGTGTCTGCAATTGTTGTTTCTTGTGTCGTCGTTTTATTGAGGAAAACGTTCTTTTAATTTTGTCTTTGAAAGTTATTTCTTCTTCATCTTTGAATTCGTCAAGATTTTGCATCGATGCAGACAAAGGTATACTTCTTTCAGGTTTTAATGACATTGTGGTTTTATCCAAACAATGTTGAAATTGTAGTTCAAAGTTCAACAAGTATTATCCATTTGAATTTTTAAAATGCAAGTCCAGGGAAATCGCGGTTAAAAGTCAATAGTGTCTTATTAGCAAGGCATTAAGCTCCGGAAAAATCATCACAAGTTCCGAAGTAATTATCCATTACAAACACGATCGGATGCTGATTTGAATTATTATAAGTCGGTAGATTTTGTTTTTCATAGGAAAGTGATTTCAAATCCTTTTATCAATTTTAACTATTTGAAATTCAATAAAACAAATTATACAGAAACCGGAATATGCACTTTTGCTATAAAAAAAATCTAATCCGGTTTAAAGCAGTAATTGCTACTTCACACAAAAAGAAAGAATACGATTCCTTAACAAGTTGGTGATAATCCATACATTAATGAGGAATCCTATTGTTGAACCGTAGTATGCAGCTTAGAAGTCAAATATGAGTAGCTTTGTAAAATCAATACAGGTATGTGACGTCTCAGTGATTAATGAGTTCACATGCAAGTTAAGGGTCTTCTCCCTCCGCTACTGTGTCAGTAAAACAACGGTAAGATGAAGAAAAAAGGAAAAATACCAAAGTTAGCATAATTTCATTTCGTCAATCGATGCCAGACTTTTTAATAATAAATGCGACCTTTCCTTGAAGTAACAAATTGTTTTGCTGGACTCGTCCAAAACAAAATTGATGAGGCATAAATGCTAAATGCAATGCTCCCTCGAATATACCGCCCCTCTATAATGGCGGTTCCTCACTTATCGCCACAAATTTTCAAGGTCCACTTTTCCAAAAATTAAATTGTTTCTATATAAAATGTTTCCTCGTTATAACACCATCCTCGCTTACCACCAAAGATTCGCCCTGGTTCAAAAGGTGGCGCTATAACTAAGGTGAACTGTACTCGTTTTTACATACTGTTGTATATTTTATTTTATTTTCATTCTTTGTTTTCATTTGAAATAAAATCTCAGATAACTAATCTTCTGTTGAAATAAGTTAAAATCATACATAGTTTGGATAAACTTTAGTGCTTCCTCTGTACTTATTCATAAGATAAACAAAAGTTTTGATTTCCTTTTTTTTAACTCTACGATAAAAGTCACCAAATAATAATACAAAAATAGATTCATCTTTCTGTTCCTTCAAATTTGGATTTTTCAAAGATATTTTTAGAGGTGCAAATAACAATGACGTCAAACAACGCCAGTTTTGATAATAGCTTGTTTGTTCACATGCAGCTATTTCAAGGACTTCCAAAGTAAACGTTATTTCTTAGGCTTGGAAGCTCGTACGCGTACGTTAAACTAATTTGCCTCAAACTTTTGTAATTTGAACTAAACAGTAGTGACATCTTTAATTAAGTTTGTGTTTAGAAATATTGATTATATAATTCTTTGTTAAATTAAAGTAGAATAGTGTTCTATCATCGCTGTGGATGTTTACGATTATTAAACATCATTAAAAATCAATCTTAAAATTTTCTTTGCAGTGCTTTTTCTTCTTTTAACAATAATTGCATACTAGCAAGAATAAGACACTTTAATGGCATTTGTCAACCCTCGTGGTTGGTTTGGTTTTGAAACGAAATAAGAATACAGAGTAAGTACATGTACATGACTGTATATTATTATTTAGAGTAGGACATGTATACCCTTTCGGAGCACCTGACGTCACTTCTGTTCACATTTCTAGTGTAACAAAGTGTGATACATTTCATACCGATTTTGATGCATCGGATGTGCACATTTTTGAAAATTAATTACTCGTCGGCGATGCTAGGGACCAAACTTTGGAAGACCACAACTGTTACCCTAAAAGCAAGAACATGCCAAATTGACCGAAATAGGAAGCCAAAACCATCTACGGACAGAGCTTTGCATGAGGGAGATAACCACGTAGAGTTTTAGTTCTGGTTCTATTTTGTTTGTTTGCTACATGGTTTTTGATTTTCAGCTGTTTTTGTGTTGTGTCCAGGTTCTCGTTGTTTTTTTATGCAATTCTGCCTTATACATGGATTCACGTGTTCAGAATTTCTACTTGAACCTGTTGCTTCGGTATTCTGTTGCCGATATTAGACAAGGCACTAAACTCTGTG
>JAOXYH010117030.1:0-10390 GCA_028566455.1 Botula fusca
ACCCCTAGATAAAGTAATATACCAAATATCAAGTGGCTGTGATATGTCATTCCTGAGAAAAGTGCGACGAAAGTATTTGTTTCGGACGGAAGGACGGAAGGACGGACGGAAGGACGGAAGGACGGACGGACGGACAGAGGTAAAACAGTATACCCCCTCTCCTTCGGAGCGGGGGTATAATAATTTTCGTAAAATACAAATAAATACTTACTTTTTCAAAATCTGAAATCAGTTTATCGTATAATAAAAAGATATCAGCCTAAAAGTTCATCTCATGACTTTCTATCAGGACATTACAATTATGAGGTCAAATCATTTATCAAAATAAATTGTATTATAATTTAAAAACAGACTTGAAATATAGGTAAATATCTATAACATTTCCAAATTTGAAGATTTAATTTTTATGTCTAATTATGTCTAACTTACGGAAATTTTTATTATATATTTTTAAAGTATTCTTTAAATGTATTTTTATTTCTACAACATATCCAAATTCTTTTAACAACGAAACAGATAATACTTTTCAGGCTCTGATTAAGAATTAAGAATTAGAGTTATCTCTCTTATGCTTGTCTTGTGTCTAAAAGAATTCATACTGATATTTTGTGCCGGGACTATTTTTGTGCAAGATTTCAATAAAGCGGTTATTTCTAAAACCTCGACCGTTTTATATATTGCATAACGTATACTTCACGGTATTACTATGACAACGAGCTGCTATTAACAGACAGATTTTGATTATTTAACGTTAAGGACTATTTTCTGAGTAGTCATAAAGACTGTAGAGAAATGTGTCTTTTGCATTTGGTAGCTATAACAGCTTTGCTTTCAAGACAGCTATCGCTCTCAAAAAATTTATGATGTCGGTTTTTGCTGTCGACATCAGATGATCTCATACCAGAAAAGAATGGACCGACAAAGTAATTTGCATTTAAAAGTTATGGTCTATGTTTTTCTTGGTCCAATTAACAGGCCAAACACATCTATTCCTGTCCCTTAGTCTAACTTATAATTTTGAACATTTAAGCCCTAATTATATTTCGGAAACCACAACTTCTACGTATACATGACATCGAATCCATAGAAATGATATTGAAAGCTCTAGAGAGAAGGAATCCAACAAAAAAATTTCAACGAAACTGATGAAAAGTGATTTTATACCTTTCACTACAATTAATACAAAAACGGCTGAGGGGTAAAATCCATTGTCTTTTCTATTTGTACTTATAAAGACTGACACACTTATCTTTCAAAATGACGAAACCAAAAAGTTACGATTTATTTCAGACACTTACCACTTAAGATCAATTTCATCTCAAAAATGGGAAGACCTACGTCAAATCCAGTGATATAATGCATATTGTAAAGCAAAAATAAAACAATTCCGTGTTCGCCATTTTCAAAAACGCTATTAGGCAGACCTATCATTTTCAATTCAATACCAGTATTTTTATACCAAGAATCGCTGTACTAATCCATGAACTGGAACAAAAGGCACTGCATGGAAATCAATGTATCTATAGTCGAACGACGACAGACCCATATTATAATACGTCCATATTTGTTTTTTTCATATGAAAATCTTGACTTTGGAGGGGTACATAAAATCCGGGGGACTGGTGGCCGAATGGTAAATGTATTTGCATGGTTTACCCCTTCCATTTAGACCACTATCGCCTAATACCTCTGTGGGAAGAGTTAGCGTCCTGCTTTGTAAATAAACAAAAAGAGTGTATTCGACTCACAACCGTATTTGATGTGTCCGTAATCTGCACAATTTGGACGGTTCTCTCCGCTACTACAACTGACTGCCTCAATATAACTGAAAGTAGCGCGAAACCCATATAAAGAAATATACATGACTGTAGTACATGACACGGTCTTGACAAATTTTTACCCAATACCATCGAAATGTGGCAGACCCAGCTCAATAAAACTTCGTTTACCTAATACAAAATAAAAGTAATAACAATATACTGAACACCAAGGGAAATGTCCAGAAGAGTAAAATCGGTTAAGACAAGATCGAGAAATCTACAGAACGACTGGCAGAAAGCTGTCATACTCCTGACTTGGTACAGGCATTTTCAAATTAAACCGGGTTTTTACAGCTGCCAAACCTCCTACTTGAATGACTTGTTCATAGTTCTGTTCTAATTACATAAACGGAGTAAAATCAAGATATCTGTTATTAAGGAAATCTGATTTTAAATATATTCTGTGTGTTGTGTGTGGAAAAAATATTGCGGGATATTATAATTATTTAATATTATTTCTTTTTGGGACATATTCTGAAGGAAGTTTTTGTTCTACATTTTTCGGGCTAGTGAAGAAAAGGTACAACGTACAATGTCTTTCTTGTTCAAGGTATGTCTTTATCATAGCTGTAAATGAAGCAATTAAATGCATGTTATAATACCAACTAAATCTTATTAAAGGCCACTCAAATTGTTTTATTTTTATTTAATCAGTTAAACAGCAAAGTTTAAATCTCAAAAGCAGATGGGACAAACCTCTGTTAGCATTACTGAAAATTCATCAAATGAAAACATATCAACGACAAACGTGTACACTTTTACAAGGTAAAAAGTGTGAATTTACCTTCTTAAAAAATATCGGCAAAAGAATTCCGAACCAAAAAGTTCATGCGTGAAATCTTGAAGACGTGAATCCAGAGATAAAGCAAAAATGTGCAAACAAAGAACTAGAACAAGAGAAAGACAAAAAAGTCAAAACATATGGCGAAGAATACAACACTAGAACCAAAAAACAGTGATATCAGGTAAGCATGTCCTGTTCGATTAATGACACCAGTCAAATAGCAGAATTATCGAATTTGTGAAATAGTTATATCGTATCGATCTACCAAATCTTGATGACCATTCTGGAATTAGTATATTAACAAAGGCCGAACATAACCCTAACAAAGAAGTTTATGTGAACTGCTCCAATAATAAAATCATTGTACAGACATCAATTATCTCCAGACCACTCTCATATTCTGATCTACCGGGTATAAACCTGTTTAAGCGCTGTTCAAATTTTTAAAAACTGACAGAAACGTTACACTTCACACGGACGGAAAGACGGACAAAAAATTTCTATTTTCCCTGCCGCAATGGCAGTAAGGTATAAGTTTCCTTATTTTGTAATCTACTTTGTAGTTTACACTTTCAACTTTCCCTATTGAAATATGGTCCAGTTTTCACACAAACATCGGAAATCATCAAAGTCACCTGGAAGTTTCACAAAAATCTCTCCTCCGTCACAGTGTGGGAACGGCCAATGCAACAGGTGAAGGCAACAGTGTCATTGTTCGGTAATTGACGTGGACGTGATTTATCTACAATAAGAACGTGCCAGTCCATCAAGAGGTGAAAGCAAGCTCCATACTTAAAGCAGTTTGAATGTAATGCAATTTATAAAGGCCGTAATCTGACTGGTAAAAATGCAAAAAAAACCTTTGATAGGTTATTTAATATTCTCTATACAAAAATGAAGTTACCTGACAAAATAACACTACATAGAATGTTTCTCAAGTACCATATTCTGTAGAATGCATAGGTCAAAGGTAAACACCTCTGACGTTTACCTTGATCAGAACTAGGAGGAAATCATATCCAAGTGCTACACATTATCTAACTCCTAAGTTAAAGCAAATGCTAACACACTCATGGAGAACTGCAAACATTTGTGTTCGACTAATATTATAAAAGTAGCACTAGAGGGAAAGTGGTCAGAAGACAATACTGCACTCTTTTTTTATCTCTTTTATATTCCTTTGTCAAGAAATTTCAGATGAATGTATATCATCTGACCAACCTGTTTTGATATATGCCTTAGCTGAAAAAGAAATCTGGGTTTATAAAAGTTTTGAATTTTGCTATTGTCCAATCTGTGGGATTAACTTTTAAGGCATTTTCAATTTTAAATACGAAATGTAGAACTTACAATCTAGATATGTGATTCATCCCTTATGGGGCTAAAAAGATCTCTATGTAATACATATTTTTACAGCTTGCAAAAATCCTAGCTTTGTGTTGTATTTGTTTTTACTGATTGATCTGTCAATCAAAATAATTAACATCTAGATTCAACAATAATTTTGAATTTTCCCCGTGACTTTAATTCTTATTGCCATAAATAGTACATTTACAATAACTAAAGGAATTTTCTTAGTGATGGTAAAACTTTACCAGGATAGGTGAAAAGGCCTGGAATATTTCTTAGAACTGTTTTGTATATTTTCACTGATTAAAAATTATATGCACTTGGTAAATACTGAATACTGATAATATTCTATCAAATGGAATGTATACCCTGCAAAATAGCAATGCTTTTATATGCCTTTTTTCAACACAATTTGTGAGTATTATGTGCATGTCATAATGAAAATGCATTTAAAAATAACTAAATTTCAAGATTTTTTTCTTATTTTGACAGCTTTGCAGAACTTTAAATCTATTTTGAACTCATAAGAAAATATTGGCCACACTTCTGGACCAAAATAACTTTTTGGATAAACAGATGTACTTCTATGAGACTGAAATTGTCAAATAAAAACAATGATGGGGGCCAACATTTCTACAAGAAAAACTGGGTTGAAATTTGAGAAAACAGGACTAAAACCTTTATTTTTTAGGGCATGAGCTCAATCTTGATGTTATTACGATGACACTAACAAATTCTTTTTGTCCGAAAATTCAATTTTAATATTCCATACCAATAAAATTCACAATTCCAGGTTGATGTTTACATATTTAGTCAGTTCTTTACTCAATTTTAGGGATATTTTCGGCCATTATTGAACCTATGCCTTTGTTTTTTTCTGAAGATGACAATTCAAGAAATTTCTTTCTGATCTTATTTCTTTATGAAGGTTAGAATAAAATTACCCAGAACCTCCCAAAATGCATAGCAGGTATCTGGCAAATGAAACAAAATTCTGTAACTTACTGAAAATCCTAACTAACTTTCCGTAATTCTTTTCCTTTTTCATAGTTTACCAGTAACGTTAAAAATTTTCTTTCTCCACAATTTAGAAATACATATATGACAGAAGCATTGAACATAAAGCAACAACATTTTTATCTGTGTAATTACTGGTTGAACACTTAACAGGGACACAAAAATTGTTCATGTATTTTAATCAGGATATAATTGTCTGGCAATGTTCATAAATACTTAGAACTTTTCTTGCCAATGACTTCACCACATGACCTCAAGATATTGTACACTAAATCGGAATATGGTTTGTTCTGAATGCTTACTTCTTATTCCATATAGCTGAAATAAACATTTTTTTTTTTGCAGACACACAAATCATAAATAATGTTTTCACAAAATTATCTTTTTTACAGATTTTATCATCATCTTCATACCTGTCTTCTTTCTTGAATTTGGTGCATTTTTGTACGTTTCTCTTAAAATCTGTCAATACCATAAAATTTATTTGAGTAGCTACATTTATAGTGATGCCAAAAAAAACGCCATGTTGTAGTCCCAACATACAGCATTCACTTTTGACAACATTGTGGCACTATGGGTATCTTAACCAGTACAGAGCCATTCACTGAAACATTCTACAGTGATAGAAACATACAACATTACAATTTACAGGTTCCCTCATACACAATTCCCTATATACGTTTCCCCATTCACAATGAATCATACCCAATATACGATTACCCATTCCCCATACATGTTTCCCCATTTGCACCATAACCCATTTCGTTTGTTCACACTGGATATCGAATTGTAACTGTACTATGTTCTTTTCAGAATGACAAATGAAACAAATAAATTATTTCCAAGTTGATTAATCGACATGTTTCTGCAATTATATCAACATTACAATGTCTGTACAATGGGGAATCATGCATCTGGAATGGGAATTCCACATACACATTTCCACATTCCCAATTTACACAGGCAAACCATTTACACCATTCCCCATCAGCTTCACACTATAACCCATTGCACCATTCCCCATACATGCAAATTTGGTAATGTTAAACGTTTCAATCCTGTGAATGCGACTTGAGCTATGATTGATAAATCTCTGAAGTCTCATCTGATAAAGTCATATCAGGACATGTTATGACAAATAGCTAGGTATCTGTATATGCCTCTTGATAAGAAAATACCAGTAAAAATGCCCTCTGACATAAAATCATACTAGTTCATTCTTACCCACCTGTCTGAAAAATATTTTGGCAGGAGGAAGGACTTTATTTTTATATGTGTGTAAATTTCATTTCTTGCTGTTAAAATCGCACTATAGTTGATCTTCACCAAAGATTAAAGAGCCTATAGTTTCTTATGTACAGTAGCTTGTCATAAAATGTTAAAAAACTGACAAGAAGATGTCAATTGATAGTCTGTTTTGAACACTTACAATTTGTTGTTTAAAGCCTCTTTAATTTAGCTAGCAATGATTGCCTGCCATTGTTGAACACTGGCTAGTTTTCTTTATACACTAGCAAGCCTGTGTTGATAGCCCAGTTTTGATGATTCACATTAGCTACACTGAATCAATCATTTTAAAGATAAAAAAAATTCCTGGGATAATAAAACCAGTATGTTCCACCCATGTCCAACCTCTCTTTAAGTAAAGAGATACTATCAGGCCTGTGTAAAGACAATTTTTATCAGCATAAAAAATTAACTTCTGGTGTGTGTGGATGTGTGTTACTAAAGATCAAAAAGCTTTCAATGATAGCTTGCTAGTAGTCAGTGTGTAGACAGCCTTTGCTGTTCGAAAGTTGGTTAGTTGCCAAAATGGGCAGTCAAATTGAGCACTAGCTAGCTATCACTGATAGCAATTTGAAAACTAGGTAGCTATCATTGCCAGTAATTTGAAAGTATCAACTTTTGTGGGACCATTACTGTACATCTTCAACACAATATTTTATTTTAATATATTAATATTTATTGTACATGCTAATATGTACACAAAAATGATTTATGTAGCCAGATTCAAGAACTTTAAATGTCAAATTAGGAAGATGTAAGTAAATCCAAGGCTGGGGCATTAAAATATTTTGGGTGTCAGCTTTTGCATTTGAATGGGGTATTTGAGCCTCATCAAGAAAATATCACCACATAACAGTGCCTTCACAAAGTTCTTATGAAACAACAATATAGTTATAAATGTCTGCTGGATATGGATTTTATAAAATGATTTGAAATGTTTGACTTCCATTTAAGGTTGTAAAATATTTTAATCATAGCATAAAATGGATCTTGTGTCAGAACTGCCTCTTGTACATATGTTTTTAATGAAGAAATAAGACAAACTGTCAATGAAACAATAATTATTTACTCCTAGTCAGTAATATGAACAAGCATTCTTCCTCTTGAATAAGTGATATAAAAAACATTAAAAACAGAGGAGAGAAGTATGAAGAAAGAAAAAGAACAAATCATTAAAAACTTGCATGTTTAGTAAAAAATAGAACAAAAATGAGGCTGATTCTTTTATTTGGACATGAGAATTTACAAAAATGGTAACAATTCACAAAAATAATCCTGCAATGGAGAACAACATTTGTACAACAATTCAGAATAAGCTGTTGTTACAGATAACACCCATTTCATTAATTGACAAGAGAAAAAGAAATTGAAGTAACTTCCATTTTTTTTTTACCCATAAACCTAAGCCCAAAACCAATATAAAGGATAGGAGTCTGTTTTCAATTTATTTGCTATGAAATAGTCTTGCAATATGAAACCTTAAATAGTTCTGGTAACAGACTGAATGCAGACTACTTGACTTTCTTTTCATAAATCTCAATAACAAAGAAGTTCACATAATTATATCAGTTTTCAGAAATGTTGAGACAAAATGATAAACTGTATATACTACTAGAATTTTAAAGTACAAAGTTTGTATTATATGAAGATTTTTTCATCTCCTAGGTATTGTTCGACTTCAGATTTTTATAATAATCAATAACAAAATTTTAATATACACAAATGAAAGAATGGAAGATTTAAGTCAGACAAAAATGATTCATTAATGGCATTTGATTTATAACATGAAATAGTAATTTCTATTCAAAATGTCTTCCTTCCAGCAGATGATATCCTCCTGACGTTGTATCAATAATAAATACCAGCCACACACAATCAGCTGTTACTTGCACAAAAATTACATCAACAGTGAGAGTATGTATTATTCATGGTAAAGTTTCAAAAAATAACCATCCAGATACCCAAACAAGTGGTCTACAATTTGTCCCAGGATATTTATAAAATATTTCTGTACATTAAAACATGTACATTTTCATCATCTATTGGCCATTCACTTCCGAGTCACTCTGTACAACAACAACTTCCTGTTTATAAAAAAGAAATAGTTTGGCAAAAATTAGCATAAAAATTCACATGAAAAAATATGTGAAAGTGTCACATGTGGCACACTCACTGACTGCCATATATGGAAAAATAATTTGAAAATCAGATACTAGTTATATTTATGAACATATAGTGTGTTCATCTAATTAAACATACTTCATATTCAATGAAAAAAATCCTTGTGAACATCAATTTAGATTCAAAAGAAATTTGCAGAACAGCCACTGATGGTGCAACAAAAACAGAGTCAAAAACATCCTATTTTTTTTTAAAGTAAAATGTTTTTCTTACTTAAAATATATCAAACCAGAACACAATATATTTCTGGAAAACCAGCAACATATCAAAATAACTGTTTTCAGTATTTATTATTTGACAAAAATAGCAGTACACCTATCACTAACTCATATTTGATATTCTGATGAACTTCTGTTTTGTGAATGGCACAATAAAATACAATATTAACAGCAAAAATGTATGAATATTTACATTAAAATGTACCGAGCAAAATCTCTTTTTTAATGTTTTCAAAAATTTTACCCTCAAAAATGCAATGTGGACACAATGATAATAATGAAATGATGAATAAATGATCGTGAAAATTTAGTGAATAAAAAATTCAACACTTATGCATCTGTATGCCCAGAGAAGTAACACCTTTTTACAGGTACATTTATGCAAAATTTATATCAAAAATAAAGGATTAGGTTTTAAATTGTTTCTGTTGTGATTGTTTTATTGTACATTGTTGAAAACTTTTATTTATACATGTTCACCTTATTCATAGGGGACTTTGGAAGCAGTATATATTTTTACACTGAAATATATACCCGTAAACAGGTTGTACACATACAAAATACCTGTTTTAAAAATAGTTTCTAACCTTTTCAGAAAAGGTATGCTCTTTAGGGAGTTATGGAATTCAGCTTCAGCTGAAAAGTTAGCCCCTGAATGTGATAATTACTTGGCAGTGGACATGTTGGGGTAATATTATGACAAACCAATAATTTTTACACTCTAACAACAGAACCTGACTTGAGAGAGTTAAGAGACTACTGGAGACAGTCCTTGTATCAGCTGACATGGGGAAATTTCCATGATAAGTTCAGTAATCCCTGCTGTCTCTCAAGCCAAGTTTTATTGTATTAGATTATCTCACCACCACGGTATCATTCAACCAGAATTACCTCAACCACTTCTTCCACTGTTGCCACTTCTGTCTGAGTCTGTTGCTGTCCTTCCTGAAATTGACAAAAAATATTCTATCAACCAATATGTACCTTGTTCAATATCAAAACTATATACACATTGTCTCTTGATTGGGGGATTCTGTCAGCCACCTTTTATTTGTGGATTCCAATTTTCATGCTTGGCAGGTTCTTGAATTCAAACTTTTTCAGAAGCTATAACTATCAGTAGTTTGTTGGCATATCATCTTTTGTTTGAGGGCTTCAGGGTCTATGAAATCAACAAGCATACAATCAAAGATGACATTTTCTCTCTTCTCTTGATCATCAAAATATGGGTGACATTTTTGATACACCAAATGATGGATATTTCACCAAGAATTGAATTACTAAATGGATAAATTCATACGGGGTTCCACGGAACCCTGCGTCTTGCCTGCATCCTCCAAATCACTACACATACAACATGGACACACATAAATGACGACCTTATTATTAACAACAGAAAAGCTTCTGTCCATGTTTAATAATATGTACATTTGAAAAGCTATTCAATTTTCAAAAACATTCAATTTAGTCCGTGCAAAATATACAAGTCCAAATTATGGTAAAAATACAGAAAAATCAAAATATATTTTTTTATATTTTGGTTTGGGTTAAATTTTTTCATCATAAAGAAGCTTCTAAGTAAGTTTCATGAATATCTATAAGGGTGTAACAAAGTTATTGAAGTTTCAACAAGAGGCTCACCTGAGCCTGTATTGCTCACCTGGTATACCTGGCCCTTTCAAGACTGTCTTATATTTTCAGCTTAAATTGGCCAAAAACAGCAAAAAAGGTCA
>JAOXYH010117250.1:0-10389 GCA_028566455.1 Botula fusca
TTTGTATTGAATTCATTGATTGGTTAAACAAAGGTTCACCATTTTCAACAGTGTTTCAGCTAGTGAGCTACATGTATTTTTAATGGCGGAGGAATCGAGAGGGAACCACCGACCTTGGCCACATAGCTGAAACCATTTCACGTAAATTGTGAGTATTTATAGGGCCAGGTACGATATTGTACCTACAGGGTGATAGGCTACAGTTACAGTACGTGAAGGAGTAAAACAACCTTTTGTTTGTGAAATAAACGTTAGAAGTGCAACACTCAGACGCAACTGTTACTTTATGTTAAGTTCAAGACGGCCACTTTCGTCCAAATGAACGGTGATTCTTTTTCTTAACCATAGGATTCGGTACCAACAATTGTTTTACTGAACTACAGTGTTCGAAAATTTCGCTTATTAACCATCGGCGTAGGAGCCGGGTGGAGCCTCAATGGGGGCAAATGCCCCTTCACTTTTGAAAGAGGTGGCAAAAGTATGCTTTTGAAAAAAAATTTAGGTTCTGTTCAGATTCTTTTCTTATTTAGCATTACTAGCTTCAGTTGTTCAGTTGCACCAGTAGTGTACACGAACTAGAGAGATATATTTTTTTTTGTTTGACACTTTTAGAAATTTGCCCCGCCCCCCCCACCTTACAATACCACGCCTACGCCGATGTCCACCCTTTGACGGTTTCAAACTCTTAATAGTCTAATTCTACGGACTTGTCCACCTCTGAGCAAGCAATGATTTCAAAGCTAAACTTACCACATTGATAGGAGCCAACCTCATCCCAGTCGTAAATCCATAAGATTCATATGGTGCTCTTCCAAACAGAAATCCGCCGAATACCGAAATGGGAGATTGGTGACGAACTGTATGCGCACCTTCCGGAATTTTCACATATCCACCAACGTAATCAGTCCCTGGGATCGAGTTATATTTTACTCCCGATAAGGCTTTTCCGTTGAGCAAAAGACCCGTTTTCTCCTTCTCTTTCACAACAAACATGAAATAGTTTGTGTACGACCCCCGAGAATATTTGGGCGTGGCAAATGTATAATCCGCCCCATACTGTTCGATAGGCGGGATAATAATCATAGCTGGATCTGCGGGTTCACTTTGCTGACTTAGAACATACTGGACAAGAAGGATCGGTTTGTCTGAGTACATATGGGCGTACAATTTGGAGTTGTAAAGTTTCTGCACAAATTGACCTGCTTTTGAAATTTTGAAAGAATCTTTGTAAGATTTGCCGTTAATCTGGCCATCTACTTTGACATTGGTGTTGTCTTCACTAGCTATGAAGCGAAAATAGTCCCCTGTAGTTCTATCTGGGGTTGGAACAGTAGCAAAGTCTGACCCCCACACATCGACTGGAGTTAAATGCTCAACCAAGTGATCCTGCGAACCACCTCTTCCAATGTTTGTCTTCCTGTTACCACTGAATACGGAAATCTTTTTGTCGGAAGTGATGTATGTGCCCGTCAAATCTCCGTAGGTGGCTATCTGGAAAGTATCGAATCTGTTCACGGTGACGGTTAGGACATCATTTTCGTCATACTTCTTTCCATTGTAAGTGAATTGTACCCTACTGTGGCTTGACAGTTTCATTGTAACTTTTGTGTTGTCTTCAACACCAACTACCAGGATTTCTGTATTTCTTGTAGGTGGATAGTAGCAAGTGGCATAATATTTCTTTCCGAGCACATCTGTCGGCAGTCCAAGAAAAGCATCGTTTGAATAAGTCTCCTTGTTCACTCCATAGATGACAACTTCATCATCGGCTTCAACTAAAATGCCTTTGGACGAGAATTCAGTCTGGATCAGTCGAAGTTTATTGGTAAACGCCAGTTGTTTTACCTGTCCAGCAGTGACGGTAAATTTCTCATTCAAGTTGGCAGCAGGATATTTTGGTGCCGTGACTTTAACGTTTACAACGGTTGTACGTGAGGTAGTGACAAACAATTCAAGATTGAATTTGGTCTGATAATTTTCCATATAACCGATAATAAACTCTTTGCCTCTGTTGTCCGGAGCACCTAACAAAATTATAAATATGAATTATATCAAAGATGATTCTCATTTTATTTTCAATACGTCAACGTAAAATGATATTCCATAAATCATGAAATATTCGAGAGAAGTATATTTTCGCGAATGACTACAACCGCGAATTCATTATTCTCGCGAATAAATTTTAATACGGTTTTCATCAGTATAATGAATGGAAAATAAGAAACATTATTTCATATGGCGAATTGATCGTTTCGCGAAAATGACCTTACAAGTGAAATCGCGAAATTTTCAACACGCTAATTTATCCTGACCTATACAGTACTTACTCCTGATCTTTTAAAATTTATGTTACATTGTTTATAGAAGTAATTTGATTGGTTGATCGAGTTTTCTAAGTTTGAATGAAACATAAAATATGCGTAACACTTTTGTGTTGCTTTTGACGTAAAAAATGCAAAAAGGCAGGGAAAGGGAGCAAAACAACGCGGCCAATTGGTAATCTAATCTACTTATTGTTGGTCTAGTATTCACAGACAAGGAGAAGGAAGGGAGCTAGCGTTGTAGCTACATGCACGACTCCTCCCCTATTCAGAGGATCCATTATTCAAAGAACAAAACAAGACACAATGTATTTTTGTTCATCCTCCGCCCGTATGACGATCACTGAAGTCTTTGTATTTATAACTACCACAGATCCAATATTGTAGAGCAGAACGTTGAACAACAATGCCGTTGTACTTATATTTGCTATGGATCTCGTTGTACAATGTCCTTAAAATACCATAGCGCCAATATTCATAGCGGAGAACGAGTATCAACAATACCCTTCTTAAAATTGTATGGATCCGCGCCTGTAGCAACAAAGAATTGCAAAGAACATAAACTTTTGTATGAGTTCCTAGTTTATCCACATAAAGTCATTATGTGTCCCGAATCAAGAACTTACCATGGGTACCGTATGCACAGAGCACCACAAGTGCCAGCACTGCCGTAAAAGTCATCGTGGCTGTAAACCACTGAAAATAATCCAGATTATATTAATTAAATATTTATCAGATAATTAATGCCTGTCGCATAATTTCGAATCATCTGTATGTTTTGAAAATCTTGTCATTATTTTTATATTTTCAAATGTGAAGAAAAAACGGATATGGATTGATATCACAAAACATCACAGCTTCAGGTATAGAACAAAAACATCCAGAACTTGCGATATGGTCTTCAATCGTGGAAAGCCACACCATGCTGGTTCAAGCTCTGAATGGCCCAATCTTAACTTTTGAGTAATTTAGTCTAGCGGTACATTATCATGTCAGAACATAAACAAGTTAATAGACTAAAAGGTAATAAAACAAGGTCATCATGACAACTTGGGACAGACACATAAACTGCCGCGGGGTTAAACTGATTTTATGGATCTGCAATCCTCTCTCTATTTCGATCTAGTCAAAAAATTAAATACGTATAAAAGCACACGCAGATGCTTCCAACCCCCATAGAAACAAAACAAAGGATCGTAATGTTAGTGCTTACATTTAACTGAAAGCAAGCTCAGGTTGCATACATGTAACAGAATTTTGTAAAAGATTGAATCTTCAGCCTCGCCGATCTTAAGAGACATTAGTCTGTTTTTTCATCTTTAAATATGAAAAAATGTTGGTTTATTGTCGAAATAAAACATATCCAAAATTATGTAAATCTGTACAAAAATATTTCATCAACTGTCCGATTCGGTGAATTAAATATACTACTGAAGTGAAAAAATAGGAATATTGTCAAGATTAACACTGAATTTTCTATTTTTTTTTTCAATATTTGAATAATAATTTTTAATTTTATATGGCTCATAATTCATTATATATTGGTCGAAATGATTAAAAAAAAAAAACCTTTAATTGTGTAATCGCTGTTTCACACTTTCTTAAATTATTTTATAGTCCAGAGATTTATCAAATAAGATTGATTTTGTCAAAAATTTTCAAGTGCAAGTTACCAAACCTTCATACATTTACAAAAAAAGTCTAAAAAATAAAAATAAACTTTGCCGCTCCGCTGTCGTTTTTCCCCAATGCAGGAAATATCTATGAGAATCTAAAATATTCTTTAATTGGCCTCATTGACAATTTTAGCAATTATGTATAATTTTTTGAACAGTGTTGCCAGTTTAGGCAGACAAATCTGGCGTGACTCTAACAAGATTCTATAGATAAATAATTTTAGTGCAATTTAAGGATAGTTTTTATGAAAACTGTGTGTGAATTTTTTTTTCAATGGAAATTAATAAAGACACTTTAATGCGCGCTTAGGTCTTATAAAATTAATGTTTAAGTCAAACTAATAATTTTCGCTACTATGTACAATTTAAAAAAATGCATTTTCTACAAAAAAAAAATGAATAATTCGTTCTCTCTCTCTCTCCAAGCAAAAATACATTAATAACAGATAATAAAATCTTTTTTTGCCCATGATAATTTCTATGAACAGTTCCTCAAAATTGTGTCAATCCACTAAAATTTAGTAAAATTTCTGTACATTTTTTGTTGAGAAAAAGCAGAAAAAGACAAAGTGCTTACCGATCTACTCCGCCGCTCGTTCAAAATATTTAAGTATTTTGTGTTTTAATCCTAATAAATAAGCTTTATCTTAAATTCTTATTTATTTTAAGACCGTTGGACTTTAATTAGGTCACAGAAACAGGCCAGGGAGTGTGCAGGGGTTATACAATTTTTAAGACCTTGAAATATACACAAATGAATTTTTTCTATATTTTTTTTATCATACTCATAATTTTCACATTGTTACATTTATCCAGAAAAGGATATACATGTATTTTAAGATCTTCTCGTGAGCTTCAGAAAGAAGGACGTTGTTTGTGGCTCGAAACTTATGTTGGTGATTTTTTTTAATGGAGTTGTATTTAGATTTTAAATGCGACTGTTTCTACGGTATTTGCTCTGTCTCATTTGTCTTTATTTTGTAAATAGTATGCATTAAGGGCGGATTTATCGGGCTTCGTGTCTGTTTATAACAATTACAATTACAGTAATTTTCTGATAGTCTGGCAGTCGAAGTCATTTTTAGTGGCATAGGAAGACAGAGTGTCCGGAGGGAACCCCTGACCTTTGGTTAGTAACTGACAAATTGCACCTCTTTATTTTTGGTTTGCAAAGCGCGGCGCAAACTCACACCGCTTAGGTGATAGGCTAAGGGTAGGCGTATTAACCAAATACCTTAAAAACTCGGCCACACAGGAACTTAAATTTAAACAAGAAAATTAAACACATATAATAATAAATAAAAGAATATTTGCCTGTTTTCTTGTAAGATCAGCATAAAACTATGTAAATTCAAGATGAAAATATGCCAAATTCTATAATGCAAATTTCGACACAAACAAAGATTAAAATGGAGTGGATAATTTGGTAACAGAGGTCCAGTTGTATATAAGCTACAGATAGCAAGAATTACACATACATTGCAGTTGTTCTGTTGTTCGTCCGTTATTCAGTTGATTCGCAAGGCACAGAAAAACACTTATGAAACAAAAATAATAGTTAATCAGTTCGAATTCTTTCGGAAGAGTGAAAATTATACCATAACTGCTGTGATATTAGGTATCTCAGTTTTTTCCTTTTTTTCACTTCTGAAAGACATACTGAATTTCTTCTGACTATTTTTTTTTCTTTTTTTGTGCCTTCTTGTCGAAGTGCCGCAAGAAGTCAGTTTGCGACATATCAGTTTGAAATGTTTGTGTATGATGTCCATCAAAGAAAAACTATTCGCAGTTGAGGGCCAGTCACCGAACCCTTTTCCCTTACAGATGTATCTCCCCAAACACCGAAAACCTCAGTGTCTCCCTCCTCTCTGAAAGCGTAATAGATATCGAAACAAAGCTTGGTTCATAGTGTTTAGGGACTCATTGCGCAACTTTTGTACATTTGGGTCGAAGGGATCTGACGACTCCTCATATGAGTTATTGCCCCTTGAATATTTGACTTATCAAATATATACCTGAATCTCAAGAACCATAAAAGATATTGACCTGGGACCTTCACCATAGATCTTTAGGACCATTTACCGTGACATTGGTCTCAAGTTCAAGGATCAAGGCCACAATCTAAATTTCGACCTTTCGGTGTGGTTTCTTCTTCGAAACCGTACAATATGAAACAAGGTACATGCACGTTCTAAAATGATCACCCAATTACATATATGTTGCAATCATCATCGGTCTTATTAGGGGATCTCTCAATTCTTTTAGGAGTTATTGCCCCTTTATACCTATCTTACATATGTATTCTTATAGCTCGATAACTACATAAGAGATAATGACTTGGGGGCTTCACTATAGGTTCCCATGATCTTTGACCTTGACCTTATTCACAAGGTCAAAATGCAAGGTCATCTTATTTTTTTCAACATTTTCAACTATTTAAAGTGTTTTTGGAAAATGCACATTTAAATTATACTTCTTGGTAGGGGATCTAACATTTCCTAAGTGGAGTTATTTCCCCTTTTATATTTGATTTTGCTTAAATATGCCTAAATCCCAATAACTATCAAAGAAAAAAGACGGAGTCTTCCTTATAGGGTGCCATGAACTTTGACCTTGACCTTGTAACACAACATCAAATATTAAGGTTAACTGATTTTTTTTCATTTTTGAGTGTTTTTCAACATTTTAGTGTTTTTAAGCAGACGAAACTATTTTTAATGGGGATATCCCCATTTTTACCTAATTTGCATATACATGTCTATGACTAAAACTCAATAGCGACTAAAGATAATGACCTAAGGTCTTCACTATAGGGTCCTATGACCTTTGACATTAGCATGATCACAAGGTTATGGGTCAAGGTCAGCTGATTTTTTTTCTTCATTTTTTAAAATTTTGAGTGTTTTAGCAATATTTCAACTGTTTGATGTGTTTTTAAAAGAATGTAATAAATGTCTTATAGAAGTTATATCCCATTTTATAAACGTTGTATATATATGCCTGAATCGATGTTTCGTATTTTGGCTATAATTGTCTTTCCGAGTTGCACATTTAGTTTTAGTTTCGTATGGTGATCCCATTTCAGTTTTTGTGTGTTCCGTGTGATGTTTGTTTTTTTTTTACTTTGTTCATGGCCCAGGATTTTGGGTTTTTGATTACCACTCCAACCTCGGTTTTCCCTGGCATCTATTTCATTAGAATTTTAGTAAACCAAGTTACCAGTTATATGTAAATTCAAGAACTAATTAAAATAACCACGCATGTTACATTATATATTTTAAACATTTTCCCTAGTTTTAAAATAAAATAAATTCACCATATTGACATTTTTTTCAATTTTTGAAAAGCGTTTGTATATTTTGATACAGTATCGCGGGGATTGTTTATCTCGGTTCTAAGTAAACAAAGTTTTATTATTACAAAACTGTGCCAGTACTTGACAGTTGTTATTAATATTGTGTGTGTTATATTTTTGTTAAATCTATTAAGCTAACGAAAACGCTATCCCCCACTGTTACCTCATCTGTAGAAATCCTAAACAACTACTGAGTAGATTTCAATATACGATTATAACCTTCGTAGGAGATGGACATCCAAAATGGTCAACTTGTGAGGGTTGTTTCTTGAGGGCTTTAGCCCGAGGAAAAACAATCGCTAGATGTTGACAATTATGGATATCAACGAAGATGGCCACAATTGTTTCATGAAACCGAGCAAGATCAAATGAATAAAATTAAAGCATTGAAAGTACTCCAACATCTGGTTCTATAGAATGATAATAATTTTCAAGCATATATTGTTGTAGAGTGGTTACTTTTGACTGTGTGATCGTTTGGTATTAAAAGCATTTTTGTCTATTTACATTTCAGCTAAATCTAGTCCAGTGGAAGCAGCTAACCGCTTTATTTCACCCATATTTATAAACATACAGACGACTTCCAGTATATTTTGAGGGTTGATCACACGATTTCAGATTTTGGAGTTATCGAGGGAAGGTGATGTTGTCAGAAGTGATAGTATTATCACTCTCGGCAACTTTATTTTCAAGGTTCTTTGATTAGACATCCAAATTATGAACGTCACAATATCTACATGTATTATTCGACCAATGGGATACCGTTTTACAAAATGATGTTGTTTCGACTACTCGACTACTCGCGAGACATGTTATATGTATTAATGTCGAAGTTGCATGCATCATAATATCCTGTTGCCAAACCGAACGACTGCTCTGTACGTAAAATCAATCCACTACCAAACCAGTCACATATTAATGATGTATGGCTGCTATATAACTTATTTTGGGAATTTGTCATAGAAGACTAATCATATTATGTGATACATGTTTTCGACGGAAGAAATTAAATGATCACAGATTCAGCTCAAAATGGCACAAATTGCAGGGGCGGGGCGGTTTTCACTCGTTACCTTCGTTCATAGTACTTGCAACTCTTGTTTAATATTATTAATAATAATAGTAATTAAAATAAATAAACTTCTATTGAAGATTTGCAACTTCATATATATATAATAGGATATATTAAATTGGTTAATTCTATGTAAAAGCGGAGACACATTCTTGACCTACAATGGTTAGATTACAATAATCATGTATAATCTCTATTTGTGCGCTATTCAAAGACACAATAGAACTACTTGACCCTGAATTAATTCGGAGTGCAATGGTTTTATTAGTTAAATTAAAAACAATTATTTAAAAGCACATGTTTTAATAAGTATTAATTTGTTTTTGTCCAAGATCTATTTCAAGTTTACCCAAAAAAATGACAGATTAAGCTCTGAAATTTTGAATGATTAATTTTTCATTTCGAAATGTTTCAGTCTGACAAATTAGATGTTTAGTCTCTTGATCTGTAAATAGTTGTTCCATTGTTGTTGTACATGTAGAAGGCAAATGGTATATTTCGAAAAACAGAAGAAAAATTAATGTCGAAAAGCAGTTACAACTGAACAGTGTCCGAAGAAGTACTACTTTTAAGGAAACTTTTGCACGATAGAAAAGGCATGATCTATCAGTCCTACATGTATATGTTTTATGTAGTTACTTGCAAAGTGAGCACTATCGTGATAAACAGACTGAAGAAACTAAGAATGCAATATTTAGCAAAAATATTCTGATCCTTGATTTCTGCAATGAAAATTAAATCTGAAATATATATAAATATTGGTCTTCATGTAAAATAATCTGACTTAAGGATAAATCCATAGTTTCTCCCCTCGAGTTAGTACGCTTTGGCCTAAAAAGCGAGCGCAGCAATATAACTTATGCTGACATTTGTCCCCGGGCGACCTTTATGACGTCGTCACCTACTGACGTTACTGCCCTGTTTACTATATTTTCATACTGTGACGTAAAGGTTTTAAAAATGAATAGAAAAAGCCAATCTCCGAAACAGAGGCTATATTTCTTCACCTAAAGTGCAGTGATAATCTGACGCAGGAAGAGCTATACACCCCTGTTTATCACCTCTGCCATACCGGAAGGAGGGATACTAGTATCTCTCATGGCGGATAAAGTACGCCCATTTCACGCAGCAGTCAGTGACGTCATAGTAGTGAAACATCACCAAAAAGGGGAATTCAAAACAAAGAAATCGGAATTTATATGATGTCACAATTAAAGGGGCGTGGTTAATAAAAAATGGGGGAACAAGTATGGCAGAGGTGATAATCTGAAAAAAATGGGGGAACAAGTATGGCAGAGGTGATAATCTGACGAATGAAGAGTTATAAACCTCTGTTTCGGAGATTGAGAAAGAGCACACGTATCTTGTTTTGAAATCCTGTGATTTCATAAGTTTTTTGCTTGTTTGTTTGTTTTTTTTCTTTCAATTTTCAGCGCATTTGACGTATTTATTTTATTTTATTAATTTAATTTTTGTTATCAATTCACTACTGGATAGCATGGAATTCCTCATTTCCGGTCCGTTCAAGCAATGCAACTTCTGAGGAAGGTAAGTAACATAAAAATTAACTTCAGAATACAACATGGAGACCTCCATTAATTTCCGATCAAACAGAGTCCTTTTTTAAAACACCAATATGTTCTTTTAAGCGCTCGCTATTACACCTGAATAGATCATTTTTTAAATTTCATGAATTTCGGGCCTAGCATCATTCGGTTTTTATATGATTATTTTTGGTTGTTCCTCGAAGTAAACCACTTGATAGATGAAGCAGACGTACCAGTTTGGACCTCTTACATTTAAAAAGGGGGACGTGATCTCTAAAACCAGGAAGGACATCAACATAATTTTACCATTATTGATTAAAGAGAGACACATGACCGTGTTAACACCAATGAAAAAGTGGAATTTAAAAATATGATATGAAATTATTAACACAGTTGAACAGTAGTGTGGACTGTGATT